>JALRMF010000101.1:0-145504 GCA_026120015.1 Dendrostoma leiphaemia | reverse complement strand
TATTTTGCTATATATAATATATAAATAGTAAATATATAGCAGAGTTTCTATATAATATTTTAATATATATTAGCTAGCTTTTTATAATAATATTAGATATAAGCGCAAGCTATATTAATATTAACACTTAGGATAAAAATCACAAAGACTACTATATTTTAAACTGCGGGAATTTACTATAAAGACTTAAGGTTTAGCTATTAATAGTATGGCTTAAGTAAAACCAAAGGCTAAGCTATTATGCCAGCTCTTAAGCTAACTAACAAAATAATCTTCGCCACTTAAATATTCCTTTATTTATGCAACTACTTAACTTTAAATCTTTTAAAGCTGCTAAGTAATTATAATAGCAGCGTTTTTTACTATAGTCTGCATATTATTATCTTAGATAATATTATTAAGCAAAAAGATAAAAAATCAAAGATAACAAAGCATAAGCTTTATAAGATAAGCTAAAGATAAAGCATTATGCAGCAATATTAAAGTTCTCTACTAAGCTCGCTAATTTATTGTAAAAAAACTATAACCCTCGTTAGCCGCAATATAATATTAATAAGCCGCTTAAACATATTAATAACTGCTAAATACATTTAAATAATTGTAAATAATAGCAAACTATGCCTAGGAAGCATTGTGCATTTAGTTAAAAGGGGCAATTAAAGCCTATTAAGTAATAACAATCTAGCTAGCAAAAGTAATAGCAATAAATACATTAAGTTAAACCTAGTTAAATAAAGATTCTTAGGTTAAAAACATATTAAAAAGGCGCATAATTAAGTTATATTCTACCCAAAAGATAGCGCTGCCTATAGCGCAGCAAAGGTCTTTAGCCTAAACCTATAAATCTTAAACTATGCTAAAAGGTAACGCACAAATAACAATATATATAGCTAATACCTTTTAAAGCATGCCAAGCTATAAACAAAGGCTATATATAATAAAAAAGATTAAGTTAAAACCTTAGATATTAAAAATAATACACTGCTAGCCATAAGAGTATAATAAGCGCTTTTAAACATAGCATTAAGATTATAAGGCGTTTTTAAATATACCTAGGGCAATAGTATTAACTATATTAATCACTATAATAAGAGAAACACAGAAGAAACTAAGAAATATAAAGTAAATGGCTTATAAGGTAAGGTCTGCACTATTAGCAATATAAAATCAAATATGCTATTAAATGCCAGCGCTAAAATCTTTTAGATTTGCTTACTTAAAGTTGCAAAGAGTAAAAATAATAATAGCTAAGCTAATATTAATATTAAGCATATAAATGCATATGCTATAAGCATTAAGAAGTTTATAGGCTGCAATAAGAAAAGTGCCATTATTATAATTAACGTTTAAAATGCCTGTCTTTTAAAGGCTAAGGTAAAGGTTATTTAGCAATGTTGCATAGAGGAAGACCTAAAGCTATGCCTAAAAACAAGCAAAAATAATAGGCTCTATCTTTTAAGGCTTATATCTATAGAAAGTCAATCGTAAAACTCTGTTAATAAGAAATTTAAAATTACAATAGAGTAATAAAACAAAAAAATAGCCTAAGGCGCAAAATAAATAGATATTCTAGCAATACTGCAGTTTAATAGTATAAGATAATATATATAAAGCAAAAGGTATATATAGTTTTAATAGCAAAAAGTAAGGGTATAGTAAAATAAAGCAGTAATAGATAATTTAAAAAAGAGTAAAAAGCAATATAACTAATAAAATAAACTTATATTAATAATAGTTTAAAAGGTAATTAAGCTTTATAGCAAAAATATAGAAAATAATAGCAATAAACTAAAAAAGAAGATAAGGTGATAGAGGATAATGCAAAGGAAAAGATAAACTTATAGAGATTTAAACTAAGGAAAAATAAACAGATAGCAACAGCAAAGGCCAAAAGCAAAAAGTTTTATAAAAGTATATATTACGCTTGCAATAAATAGCAAGGTTATAATATAGAAAATTATAAGTAAAGGGCAAGACCTAGTTTATAGTACAGGGTCTATGGCCTATAAGCTAATAGGTTAGTGGTTAAAAAGCAAAGCTATTAAACCTTTTTTAACTATTACTTATAACTCAACTTACTCTTGCAACTTATAATTGATTATTTAATCTTACCTTGCTATTATCCCTTAATAACCTATTAATTAAGTTTTTTTTATTAATTATTCTTTTTTATATAATTTTTTATAATAGTTTTGCTAAGTAGCAAAAACCTAATTTGCTCTTCTATTGCCCTCTAATACCAGCGCTAGCAGGCGGTAACTAATAAGCTAGGTAATCTATGCTCTTTAGGGCGCAATTGTAAAATCGCAGCCTTATAGTAACTTGCCTACTAAGGCTAACCTTCCTTTTTTCTACTATAATAAACTTTAAAGACTATTTTAATTATAGTTTCTAGCTACGCTCTGCCTGCAAGTTAGTTTAGGTTAATTATTATAATTTCCTTTATCGTACGTTTATTTTTATTTTTAAACGCTTTCTATTATTACTATTATAATATTATCTCCTTGCCCTCTAGCTGCTAAAGCTAGCGCTGCTAAACCTAGTAGTGTTAAGGTTAATTACATTAAACTCTATCTTAATAAAATCAGCGTTATACTAACATTAAGGAAATAAAATAGTAATATTGCGCAGACTATTAATAATATAATAAAGAAAAATTAAGATATTAGCCAGCAATAAGACTTAAATAGTAGCGTTGCTATATTTACCTAAAATAATACCCTTGGTGCTTTTTTTGCAAATAACCCTAAGATAGCTAATAAGCATACTGCTATTAGTATATTACTTATTCTTATACATTTTAATATAAATATCTTACTTAAAGATAATAGCGCTGCTAACAGCCTTACAATAAATATTGATAACTTTAACGATCTTAACCTATACAAATTAACCACGCCTATTATCTTTTTTATTAAAGAAAATAGAAGTAATAATTTATGTTTTTATAAGCTATATATAAGATATTATTACTTAACAGCCAGCTAACTATATAATAGCCCTTAATAATACTCTGGTTTTAGCATTTATTATTAACATTTAAAGTTAACCTAGCGTTAATAATAAAGCTAACAAAGATACTACCAGCACTTTAACCAACTTTAATAATGTTAACATAGATAGTTTGCAAACGCAAATTAATTTCATTATAAATAATGCAGCTAAAAAGATCGCCAAAGCTATATATAAGGCTAATTTGCTCTCTAACAATCCTAAGATTATTAGCAACTTTGCAAAGGTTATTTGCAAAAAAAACCTCTGCAACACTGCAGTTATTAATAAGTATATTTAAAAGTATTATATTGCAAAGAGCATTAGCTAAAATAGAAAAATAAAGCAGTAAAAGTAGAAGGAAAACATTAATAAAGATAATTATAAGTAAAAACGGCAGGATTAAAGTAAGGTTTATTTAAGATATATGCTAGGATAATAAGTAGGCAGCTTTCTAAATACTATATAGTATTGCAAAAGAAATATATATTACTTAGCCAAAGTTAAATATTACTTTATCTTAGAATAATTTATTAAATCTTTAGTTACATATATATATATAATCTTAATATTTTTTTTGCAAAGATAATAGAAAAATGCCTTAGGTAAAATGCTAGCAATGGTTAGTCTTTTTTATATATAAAAAAGCATATTAGTTACTTAAAGATATTATAGCAAAGCTAACGCAAAAAAAGAAAGCAAGCATAAAGATATAATAAGAGCTATATAAGATATATTTCCTATGCTATAGGCTTGCTGGCTATATAGAAACCTTAAATAATATAGCTATAAAAAAAACTAGAGAGAAAAAACATAATAAAAGAAAACACACAAAGATAGCTTATTAAAGATAAAAACCTAGGATAAGCTGCATAAGACTTAGGCCTTACTATTAACGTTAAGCTAGCATATTGCTACAAAATTTTTCTAAGCTTTTAAGGATTATAATAATTGCACCACTATTAGCTCTTATACGCAGAAACTTGCCTATATCTTTACGCATGCTTTTAAATATAAAAGCATATATATCTAAGTTTGCCTAGCAGATTATTATAACTATAGCCTTCTTTTAAAAGATTATAAAATTGGTAAAATTATATTAAATCTCTTTAACAATATTTTTATGCTTTTTAAACTTATAGCTAAAAATAATTATATTATTTTTAAGAGCGTTAATTAAAATAAATTAAATATTATTATTATTGGGATTATAGTTATTGCCATTGCCTTAATCATTTATAACATTATAAATATATATTTAGTTTATAAAAGAGGATTGCTAGACATATTAGCCCCATTACTAAAAATAGCTAGGAAGAGATGCGCTTAAGCATTAAGATAAGAAAAAGTTGCAGAAACAGCAGTATAAGTGCTAAGGGGAACACTTAGGTTAATATGCTTAGATTAACCAGCTTATTTATAGCAAGTTAAAGGCAGCAAAAAGGATTATACAAAATGCTTATAAATAAAGCTTAAAACCTTTTTAATATTGCTATTGCTATTATTATTACTACTATTATTATTATTATTAACAAAGGGAGTAAATAAACTAGCAATAAGAGGCAAATTAAAGACTAAGGCAGCCACAACACTCTCCTTTACAATAAACTTAAATAAAGCCTGCTATATATCAAAGTTTATAAAAGCATATAAAACTTTGCTAATTAGTATTAATGCTATAGCCAAGTTAATAAATAATTAAAAAAAGGCTACTTATAATATTTAACCCAATCTTTAATTATTTATAGCTCCTTAGCAGCTTAGGCAACGGCAGTACTAGTTAAAGAAAAACTAAGAATAAATATTATAATAGTAATAATATAAAATAAGTAGCAAAAATAATAAGTTTAAAATAGTAATAAAAATTATATAAAAGCAATTAGGTTAGGTATATTGCGCGTAGTTAAAATGGAAGAGGAGAGGTTTAGCCATGGTTTTGGCGGTCGTAAGAGTTAGATATATATATATATATATTAGCTGCCAGCCCTACACAGACCACTTAGCTATTAAAGATAGGCCTAGGGCAAAAGCTAGTGTAAACGTAGATATATATTAGAGAAAATAAGCAATAATATTATTATTAGCATACTCTGCAGTTAATATAGCCAACTATCAGCGCAATAATAAAAAAACTCTATTTTATATAATATATTAATATAAGCACTTATTTCTAATATAACTAGGGAAGCAGAAAAAAGCATAAAGCAAAGGCGCTATTTACCTAATAGGAAAAAAAGAAGGGTTTCTGCCATTTATAATAGATTAGAGAGGCTAAACTAATAAAGAAAGTTGCTCTAAAAATATTAAAGGCAGACTAAAGCACTAGGAAATAGCTGCTAAGTATTATAATAAGGCAAATATCAGCTAATAAAGTTTAATATATAAGCTTAGTTTCTCTTATAACGTATTAAGCAAGAATATAGTGGTTAAAAGGCTAAGGAAACCCTAACCTAGATACGTTAAAGCCTTAAAAATAATTAAAAAAGTTAATTGCGTAGCATATAAGCTAATATTGCTAGAAAGGTACTATAGCCGCTATAACGCCGTTAACATTAGTTAATTATAAGGGCTAATAGACAAGAGCTAGACTAGTAGTTGGCAAATATATTAAACCTTAAAAACAATAAAACAAAGTGCAAGGTAAAAGAAATAAGAAATAGGATAATTATAGAGGGTAAAGTCTTTTGCTTAATAAATTAAAAAAGAGAGCCAAGCGGGTAAAATAAGCAGATTGTAGAGAGTATAACCAAGAAAACCCTAGACAAGCTATTAATAAATATAAAAAGTCTAAAGGGAAAAGACGCTAAAGGCAGGCTAAAAATATAAATAAATTAGTTAAGGCACTATAGCAAAGCTAACTTAAAAAGAATAAGAATAGGTAAAATGGCAAAAATCTAAAAAAGAATTAATTTCTATGTTATAAGCGCAACAGCTGCATAAAAACTATAAATAAAGTTACTATAAAAAAAAACTAAATAAACAAAATAAAACTATCAATTTAACAAATCAAAGACAAACCCCTATAATAAGTCTTTTAAACTAAAATTTACTCCTTCGCAGCATACTTAGCTTTACAAGCATAAAACTTATTTTTAACCTACTTTAGACTATGTATAATAAAAGTAATTGCATAGCAACCAGCCTTTTATCTTAGCTAACCATATATAAAGTAGCGCATACAGTAAAATATTAAAATACTTATATACTCTTTAATGTTAATAATCCTGCAAATTAACTCTTTTTTTTAAAAGATTATTAGATTATTAAAATTATGCTAAAAATTTAAAATATTATTAATATAAGCGCTAAGGCAGCAATTAAAACAAATAGTATAATAATTGCAAACGTAGAAACTAACACTTTAAAAGATAATCTTATTATTTAGAAATAAGTTAGTTTTATTATCTAAGAAAAGGTAATAAAGGCTAAATTTGCCGCCGCCGTTAAAACTGCTAATAATATTAGTATAGTTATAGGCGCAACGGCTAAATAAGGTTACAAGAGCCGCAGCAAGGCTAAAAACCTAGGCGGCTCAGCGCTAAGAGAAAGTGTTAGATTAATGCCATTTAGCTAAAAGAATAAAGAGTATATTTACAAAAGACATGCAATAAGCGCAGCAGATAAAAATAATCTTAAAATTGTTGTTATTATTATTGTTAAAGTTGTTATTATTATTATTATTAATAATAACCTTATTATTATTAGCTATCTTAGCAAAGGCATGCTTAATAAATAAGTGGTGGAAAGGATTAAAAGTGTTGAAAAGTGCGTTAAAACTAGTAGCGCAAACTTTGTAATCTTAGCGATTAAGGGCAGCCAAAACCAACTAAACTATAGCAGAGTCCTTAAAAAAGCGGCGGCCTTTACTAGTCAATAAAAAAGGTTGCAAAGCAAAAGAAAAGGTTGCAAAATGATAAAAAAAGAAAGGCAAAAAAGGATAAGTATTTATAAATGTCTTTATGCTTAAGCAGGTGCTTAGCAGTCTATTGATTGTTAAAAAAAGCTATTTTAATAAAAGATAATAAAAGGCAATTGAAAAAGAAAATAAACTTTTAAATAAGATAAAAAAAGGTTATAAAGCAAAGGCTAATAGAAAGGGGCGCAGATGCAGGCTAGCAATTATAATTAAAAAAGTTAGTTGAGTTTATTATAGTAAGAGGAAAGAAAGTCAAGTTTAAAGGCACGGCAAAAAGCTGTTAACTTATAAATAAAGCCTTAAACGCATAAACCACCTAGCCTTTTAGCCACCGCCTTCCTATACTGGTATTTAAGTAATTAATTATAATGCTTTAAAGTAATAAAAGCTAACTAAAGGTTTTGCTATAAAAAGGGTTATTATAATAAAAACAAGCTATTAATAAAAATAAAAACCTAAGATAAAAGATATGCTAAAGATAAGTAGAAATATAAATAAACTAGTTAAAGCACTATAGCAAAGCTAACCTAGGAAAAAATAAACAAAGATAAAAGGGCAGCAAGATACTACCGCAAAGGAATTTATTTCTTATGTTATAAGCGCGCCAGCTGCATAAAATCTTTAAATAAATTTACTATAAGAAAAAACTAGTTAAATAAGGCAAAATCACTAAATAAAACAATAAATTAAAAATAAACCCCTATAATAAGTCTTTAAAAACCTAAGCTTACTTTTTAGAAACAATATTAAACTACTCTTAAACCTTTTACTCTTTAAAAACAATATTATACCACTGCTAAACATTCTTAAAACCCTAAATAATAATAAAGATTACAGCACAACCACTCACGCTTTTAAAAACAATACATATATTATAGCGCATAGAAGATAAGGGCAGGATATTTAAATGCCTAGCTAAATTAGTAATGCTAAAAATCAATTTCTCTACTAAAATAGCCATTAAATTATAAAGGTTATAGTCAAGGTTTATAACATTATAAATATTAGCAGAGTATTAAATATAAATAATTATATTATAGTTTTAAGGGTTAGAACCTGCTATAATAACATTATTATTATCGTTTAAAAGCAGGTTAGCTTAGTTAGTAAAAATAGATAATAAGGGTTTAATTTACTAGTATTGTTTATAACAGCAATATAATTATAAATATAAAGATAAAATAAAGCTTTAAAAGCTAAACCAACAGCAGAACTCTGCTGGGCAAAAGCCTAAGGAACTATTAAACTAATATTATTTAATTAAAAAATAATAAAAGGTACTTATAGGGCGCGCAGAAAAAACGCAACAAATCTTAATATTCTCATTATCATCGTTATTATCATCGTTATTATTGCCCTTATTATTATTGTTATTGGCCCTGCTATTAGAGATAGGCTTAGCAAATAAATAGATAAAAGGGTTAAAAGTATTAGTATAGTCTTCATTAGTGTTGTTATCCTAAATAATGCTATTATTTTAGCAAAGCTAACAAATGCAAGCCTGGTCCTATTGAATAATTATACAGGCCATCTAAGGGTTACAAGCAATTTAATAATCTATACAAGTTAACTTAAAAGCCATAGAATAGATAGAAAATATAGGGCAAAAGACAGCTACTTACAAAAACTTTTACGCTTAAAGATATAAGCAATAGCCTCTGCGCAGGTAACATAAAAAAACATTTTAACAAAAGTAATAAAGAAAAAATAAAAATAAAAACAAACTTTTAAAAAGAGACAAAAAAGGTCTCAAAGCAAAAGCTAATAAAAGGCTAGACGTAGGCTAGCAATTGTAATTAAAAAGGTTAATTAAGTTTATTATAAAGGGAGGAAAAAAGGTTAAGTCTAGAAGCAAGGCAAAAAGCTGCTGATTTATAAAAGAAGCACTAAGCGCACAAACCACCCAGCCTTCCAGCCACCGCCTTCCTATGCCAATAGTTTATTATAATGCTTTAAAGCAATAAAGGAGTAATTAAGGTTTTTACTATAAATCAAGGCCATTATAAAAAATTAAAAGAAAAAAAACAATAGGCTCTAAATAACTAGGCATTGTAGCCTATTAAGAAACATTGAAAAAAAAGGTTAAAAGAGTGAGTTTAAGCAGGCAAAGCCTAGTAAAGTAGATGTAATGCTACAAAGGGTTACATAGTTAATTATTTTAGCCACTAGACCTTCTATACTAAGGCCCTCTATATTATTAGTCCTATATCTCCTTTTTTTACCCAAGCTGCTGTATACTTATCTAAAGATAACTTAGTGCCTCTTTTCTCTTATAATCCTCTCTGCTTTTTATTAGCAAATGCTACTATAAGTTAATTAATCTATTTCTTGCCAACTTTATAAGTTATCTACTCTATTTAACTTACTTAAACACCTATACTTCTCTTTTCTACTCTATAATTACTATTGCCCAGCTGATCTAAATGCTAGGCATTTTAACCTATAGCTTTTATAAAATTGTGTTGCTTAGTAATCATTTAAGCCAAAGCCAACTATATAATCTTTTTCTCCAACAACTTTGCAACTTAATAATACCTTATATTAATAAACACCTATACTACTTTTATAAAAAACACTAATATTACTAAGTTTAATAATATTTAGTGTTTATCTTTTGCAATCTAATATATAATATTATTAGTAAATAACAACTCTAATTTAGTTACTTGCAGTATTGTTACACTATCTTTTAAGTTTCCCTAAATAAGCTATTTTTTTTGCACAATTTTGCTTCCCCCTTTTCTAAGCAATAATATGCAAGCATATAGAACTATATCTTCCTTAAGATTTAATATTATAAGCCCTAAAATCAACCATTATCTTAACTATTACGTTTATTATGCCTATTTCCTTAACCTATGCATAAAATAACTTTCTAAGGTTATATTATATATTATTATGCTATATATATATTTCCCCTATACATAAAAGGTTCTAATTAAAAGCATTTACCATATTAATAAATATATCTCTTAGTTGCTTCTTTATATTAATACTTATTATTTAATTTAAGAAAGCTAATATATTATTCAGCAACTACCTAAGCACCCTTTATAATAAATATGCAATTGCTTAACAATTTGCAGCAGTTTTATACTAATCCTAAGTTTCTACACTATGCAGCATTGCTATAGTATATCCAACTTTTAGCTGAGACTAAGATTCTTAATATTAGCTACGATAATATCAACTTTCTCATTTCCGCTTACATTCTTTTGCATACATATAGTTTGCGTATTTATATGCTTAGTATTGTTATTAACAACAATGAGTTAATATTTGCCAATTGTACTCTAACCTAAGCTTTAAAGTATTTTTTTTTTATAATATATAATATAATATTTATATTATATAATTTCCCAATATTTACTTTTTAACGCCTAAACATATTTGTTTAATTATAAGGAATAACTTTTGCATCTTTTTTATTATAAGCTTTATTCTCCCTCTTTATATACGCTTATAGTTAATATCATGGGAGGGTATGCAATAGTTTTGCAAGCTTTGTAAACAGCTTTTGCAGTTAATTAAATAGCGGCAGATCGTCTTTATATTAGATAATAGACAATAAGTAGCTAGGGAAATCTTATTAGTAGTTTATTTTTACAATAATTAAGGCTGTTTAAATAGGTTAAAAGGCCTAGCGTACGCTATATTAGAGGTATCTTCTAATTGCATTGATCAAAAATAGCAAAAGTAGGCCTAAAATCTCTAAAGTTAGTTTTTATATATGATATTTTAACTATAGCATATTTTTGTTTAATGCTTTCTTTATAGTGCTTTTATCTTAGTAGCTAATGTCTAAGTTTTGTTATTTATATATATAGTGGTTAATGGCAATAGAAATATTATTATTGTAAGGGGAAATCTTATAAAGCTAGTTGGTGAAGTATATAATATTTATCTATAGTAGATAAAAGAGATTCTTTAGTATGCTAATAATAATCTTTAAATTATAGGTGTTATAGACTTTATTAGAACTATTAGACAAGCTAGATATAATGGCATTATTTTATATATTTAACTTTAAGTATAAAATATGCTTAGCTTTATTGTGTAAAAAGTAAGTAATAGTCGCATAACTAAAAAGGTTTTTAGTTATAGATTAGTTTAGATTTATCTTTCTCCCAGCATTTAATATAGTTTTGGTATAAATGCTAATATAAAGGATAATTATATTGTTATTATAATATAGCTTTAAGTTTTAAGTTAATTGCAGCAATAGTTAACTAGCAAAAAAATGCTTTAATAGAGATAAAGACATTAAAGAAGAAGATTATAGGAGTTGAGATAGTATAATATAATACCTATGCAATAAAATACTTAAGGGTATAAGGTAGCGATTCTAATATATTATTAGCCTTTGTATATTAATTAATAATTTTATATATACTAATATATTATTTTAAGCTAATATCTGCAAAAAACAATAAAAGACTTTTTTAATGAGAGAGCAATAATCTCCTTATAGAAACGTAGCCTTAGAGATATGCCTTATATTATTTTAACAAAGCTACCAATGCATATAGTAAAGTAATCCCAGCTTTTTATGTTTTTTAGCTTTGGCTTTAATAGATACAAATTAGCTAAATAGATAACTTACCCTATAATTGGTTAGATTTGGTAACTAGCCAATTAGAGATTGATTTATCTTAAGCTAATTATAAGCTGTTAAACCACTGCTAGAAATTCCTGCCCCCTTTTTTTAATAGCCTTACCATTCTAACAAATGGCATAAACAATAGAGCAGGAAAAACCATAAAAGAAATAAATAATAGTAATTGCTAAATAAATATTTTAAAGCCTTAAAGTGCTCGCTATATAAGCGCAGCTAATTTTAAGCCTCAAAGGTTATTTCTAAGCTTTTCCTAAATCAACTAAATAAGAATTTTTGCGCGCATTAAATCTATTATATTACATTATATACAATAGCCTACTTATCTGCCTGCGTCTCTGCTTGCAAAGTATATATTATCTTGCTCTTATATTAACTGTAGTATTAATAAACAAGCAGGGCAACACTAAGCCTGCTTGCGTTGCTAGCTTTTCTCTGCTAATCCCTATGCTTTGCCTAGGCTGCCTATGCTTAGCCTAGGCCAGGCGCTTAAATAGCTAATATTTTAGCATTAATGCTAACTATAGCTAGCACTGCATGCGCTATATAAGGGTACTTTTATATATAGCTTCTTATCTTATGCTATGCTTTTACTTTTGCTTACCTTAAGGCTAAGTGCTTTGGCGCTGGAAAGTTTATAAGTTTACTGCTTTCTTTTTTTTTGTTAAGCGTTCTTTGCTCTCTACCTGCCTTATACTAATTGATTTAAGCAGCGCTTACGCCGCTTTTAAACTGCTTTTAAATAAATAGTTTACACTGCTTACTTTGCTAGCAAATTTAGTAAAAATAACAATAATAACAATAATAAAAATAAAGATAAGGAAAAAGAGAAAGAGAAAGAGAAGCAGAGAGAGAAGGAAAAAGAGTAAGAGGACAAAGATAAGAACAAAAACGCTATAGCTTTATGCGCTAAGCGCATTAAAAAGGTTAAGGAGAGCTTTAATACCTTTGTTAACCTGCTTTTTTCTTAGGTTAATAAATAAGGGAGATAGGTTTAGAAACCTAAAAGTTACCTTAAGGCTTTTAAGCCTTTAATAAGATTTATTTTTCTACGTTTTTTTTTAGCAAGCTATATATATTTTATAAGTTTAATAATGCTTAAAAATACTTAAACTTTTACTTTGGGAGGTTTTTAATAAGTCTATCTGCTAATATACTTTAAGTTAGCATATAAAGTATTTAAAATATACCTTTTCTCTGCTTTTAGCATAGCTATATATTTTATATATTAATATGCCAAAGTATAGTGTTGATTTTAATGCTTTCTTTAATAATTAATCTAATAGTTTATAGGTTATTATTATATATTTTCTAGGCATTATCTTTTAAATTTAGCTTGATTTTTTTAAAAAAACACTATAAAAATATAACTTTTTTAATAATATGCTTAACTTTAAGCAACTCTGCTTTTGTAAAAAAAGTTATAATAGTCTTTTAGCGCATGGTTTTTTAATAAATTAAGCTTTTATAAAGTGTGATTATATAGCCTTAGAAAAAACACTAGGTTTTTAGGTCGTTTGCAAAAGAAGCGTTAAATAATATAAGAAGCATTTAAGCTTTAGAGTTTAGCTAATATTAATAATAAATAGCAAGCATTAAAGTAGTAAAGAGGTATTAAATGTATTAATTAATAATACTTAAGTGCTTTAGACTAAGATTTATAAGGAATTAAGAAAGCTAGGTAATAGTAAAAGCAACGTTTGCTTAGATTATAATTTTAAAATAAAGCACTAAATTAACCTTTTCCTAGTATTTTTTTACCTTTGCCCTAAAAGCCTGCTGCTTATTTTTAACAAAGATGATTTATAAGAGTGGGATAAAAGGTAATATGCTATTATTAAGCTTAAAATATTTAGCAACCTTTTTAATATATATATTATATACTAAGAAAAGCTTTTTTAGCACTTGGTTCTTAATAATATAAATTTTTAAATATTATTTTGCTGCTTTTTAAACTTTGATTTTATATGCCTTATAAATCTTATTAATAATTTGGTAAGCAGTAGATATATAGCTTTTATAATACAGCACTAAAAAGTCGTTTATATAAAAGATGATTATAATGGTTTAGTGCTTGTTTTGGAATAAATAGTGCTCTTTTTTGCATTTTTTTATCTCTAGCCTTTTTAAAGTGCTTAAAAACTTTTTATACCAAAGTAAGGGAGTATTTTAGAGATTATATAGAGTATTATATAGCTTTATGCATTTTTTCAGCTTTTTAAACCTATTTAGCAGTTTATAAAAAACAGGTTTCCTATATAAAAAGGCGTTAAAAAATGCATTGACTATATTAAACTACTTAATTTCTAAGTTTTTATAAACAGCTAAAGCTATAGCAACTTAAAAGAAGCATATTGCTAATATTGCTGCATATATATTTTATAGTGCGTTTTAAGGCTAAAGGTCTCCTTAAACATAGATTTAAGCTTTTGCCCGCTTAAGGAATTTATTTTAATTAAGCTTATAGATAAAGACCTACTTTAAAAAAAGCAAAGGATTATTAATAGTTATATAATTAATTTTTTGCTAAGTTTTCTTTTAGAAAAGTATTTATAGCTTATCTTACGCTGCTTTTTTAAATAAATCTGCTGTTAAATATTTTTTTAGCTTTTTTTAAAACTTTAGTAATAGCTAGAGAAGTTTACTTATATAAGTTTTTTATTTTAGCTAAAGCTTAGCCTTAGTTTTTTATTTTATTTTGCTTTAAAGCGCTATATTAAATATAGCATAAAGCATTAGAAACAGCTGGTCTCTCTTTTCCAGCGCTTTTTATTAATTAGGCAAAAGAATAAAAAAAGCAGACAGCTAGTAAAAGCTTATTCTCTGCTTGCTTAGCAAAAGAAATATAAAGTTTATATTGCTCTTTTTTGCTAACTTTTTTTACAGCTAGTAGCTTTTTTAAATTAAAGAGATATTAATCTTTAGTTTTAGAGTTAAAGAATACTAAAATAGCCTTGCTTTTAAAAGTAGCGGCAAATTAGTTTATATTATTATAATATTGCCTTAGCTTTTTTGCTTAAGAGATAAGGTATGCACTATTAGTTATTGCTTATATTTAAAACTTTATATACTTTAAAAGACTTTTAAATTCTTTAAAATAAAGTTTGCCTTGCTTAAAGTAAGTTTTTAACTCTCTAATATATATGCTAGCAAGTTTGCCCTGCTTTTAAAATCTCTTAATTAAATATTCTAAGCTAGGTCCTACTCTTAAAAGACCTTTAGAGATTCTTTAAGGCTAAGGGGGCTACTTTTTTATAGCTTTTTTTTTTTTAGCAGCTTATTATTACTGCTTTAAATCCACCCTTAAATTAATAATTAAAGAGGTTTCTAGCTTTATTAAAGTTAGTAAGGTTATTTTAGAGTTTTTTTTAGCGAGACTAAGCACTTTCAGCAAATAGGTTATATTTAAAAGCTTTTTCTCCTGCAGCTTATTTATTAGATTTTAAGCAGCAAAAGTAAGCAATGCTTTCTTAGCATCTTTTAAAATATAGAAAATATACTTATTAAACTTTACATTTTTTATAGTAAATACTTAATTAAGCGCTAAAATTTATATTTAGTATATATTAGTAGCTATATAGCTAACTAAATATTTAATATAGCCTTAAGAGCTTATTTTATAGCTTTTTATATACGTTTCTGCTTTTTTTTTTGTAAAAAAGATAGGTATGGCAACTGTATGCGTATATGCCGCTTTAGTTTAGCTAGAGATTTTTTGTTAAATTGTAAATAAAAGTAAAAGAGTACTATTAAAAATACTAAGTAAACCAGCTCTTAAGTATTTTGTTTAAAGAGTGCTATCTAGTGCTCTATTGTAGAAACATATTAAAAAGACAAGTTATAGCCTCTATTAAAAAAGGCTAAAAGCGCTTTAAAAGGCTAGCTGCCTTCCTTATCTTTATTAATTTAGTAATTAGTTTTTATCCCACGCGCTTAGTGCCTTTATTTATTTTATAAGTATAAGTAAGCAAAAGCTTTAGTTTAATCCCTTTCTACTTTACCTATGCCTGGTATTTTATTATTCTACATTGTAAAATTATTAAAAGGTTATTATCTTGCTTAATTAAGTATATTAAAAGTTTATATTTCTATTATACCTAGCTTTTAAAGTCTATTAGCGTTTAAGAGACTGCTTTTCCCTGCTTTATATTACAAAGAAAAATAAAAAACTTACTATTAAATTTATTTTTAATAAAAAGAACCTAGCTTGCTTTTATTAAGCTTTTAGCAGAGAAATTAAACAAATTTTATAAAATGCACTTAAATAAGCGTTTAAAAAAGTGCTTTAATGCTTTTTTAAAAACTACATTTAAAGCATAGGTTATAAAATAAAAAGCGCAGCATATGTATATAATTCCATTAATATATATATTGCATGCATTATAAACTAATGCCTTTAAAGCATTTAAGGCTAGGTGCCCTTTTTAAAGGTGCTAGAGATGCTTTAAATCTTTTCTAAGTAGTCTTAGTTAATATAAAAAACAAAGCTTTAAATAAGTAAAAATAAAGATAAAAAGCAGAATAATGCTTGCTATATTAGCTAAAATGCTTAGATAAATAAAAAAAGGCTTATATTTAATAAAAAGTAGATTATAATGCTGCTTAAGTTACACTAGTATAATATTGCTTTTAAGCATTTTATAATATAGCATATAGTTTAAACCCAGCACTTAAACTCTAGATTTTTGCAAGCGAGCTTTAAAGACAATATTAATATAAAATCCCTTAATTACTTTAACGCTTATAAGCATAAAATACTCTATCTTTGGTTTTCTAGCTTTATTTAATATATTTTAAAGCTTTTAAGTCTTTTTTCCTAGCACTAGGAACAAGGTTGTTTTAGCTTTTACCTATTTTAGCTACTTTAACCTTTAATAGCTTTTAGAATTAAGCAGGTTTATGTTATTAACTAGATAAAAGGCTTTATAATTGTTAACTAAAATATTTGCTAAAAGCTAGTAAAAAGCAGCTTAGGTAACTATATAAATTTTAAAAGCTTTAAAAGGCTTAACTACCCTAAAAAAATTGTTAAGCAAGCTTGGAAAGGCTGGGGTTTTAATAGATCTAAAAGACTCAGCCTTCTTTGCTAATGCTTTGTTATACTAACCACACTTAGACAATTTCTTCTAAAGCTTTAAAAACTTTTTATTTTCTAATCTTTTATAAATAATTTTATACTAAGCAAAGTTTAAAGGAGTAAAAAATATCCCCACTTTTTTATTATTTTTCAATGCTTTAGTTATAGTATATTTAAGCTTTATATAATGTTAAGTTAGCTACTTATAAAACCTATTGCAAAGGTAATTATACTAAGCATTAAAGATTACTTATAAAGCTGGGTATTGCTAAGAGTTAAGCATAGAAAAGATTGCTAGGCTTTTTTTAAGGTTATTAAACTTTGCAGCAAAAGTAGCAAATTAGATGCTAAGCTAATTTAGCGTAAAAGTAAGCTTTTTTAGCTTTTAATCTTATATAAATTTGCTTAGAGCTTTAAAGGCCTAATTAAAGGCTATATATATACTAACTGCTTTAAGGAAATCTCTTATTGCTAAAAGGCTAATAATATTTGCTATATTATATTTTTAAGCTTAAAAATAAGCTTATTGCTAATTATAATGCTATTAAATAAAATTTTGCTGCTTTAATTATGCTAATATAAGCAACTAGCAATAGTCTTTAGCTATATATAATATTATTGCCCCTTTTATAAGTATTAAATAAAGCTTTAAAACTTTAAGAAAGCTTTAAAATTCTGCCTTTTTACCTATAGAAATAAGTTAAATTTATATAGCTTTAAGCAGCTAAAAGTTAACTATAGCTATAACTTAGTTTAAGATAGCTATATATTTAGCATTCTATGCTTTTGCTTATATAATAGCAGCAGTTATACTCTTAAGCTTTTTTTTATAATTATTATAAACCTTGCTAAGGTTAAACAGCGTAAAAGTTATTAATAGCGCTCTATGCTTATTTTTTAAAAGCTTTTTATAAGCTGCTAAAGTATTTTAATATTTTGCTTTAAATAGTGCATTGCGCTAATTAAAGTATTTATCTATTATAAAAAGCTTAAAAGCAGGGCTAGTTATACTATTTAAAAGGTTAAGATTAATTTAATGCTAAATGCTATAGTTTTTATAGTAAAAATAAAGCTATAAAAACTACCTAAGATAAGTATTCCTTTTAATAAACAGGACCAGGCTTTTTAAAATGCTGTTGAAAAGATTAAAAGCTATTATAAGAGTTGGAAAATAAATAGAAAATAACTAGGAAAAAATGCGCCTGCTCTATTACAAAGAGGGGAAAAGAGGGCTTATAACTATAGCGAGCAGGGCGAGGCGTTGGCCATAGAGAACGGTATATTGTGTAAGTCTATTGTATGAAAAAGACAAAGGAAAAACGAGCTCCTAAATAGTAGGGAGCTTTAGAATAGTGGGGCCCATAGAGACCCCTGCTCGCAACAGCTCTGATTCTCTGTTGCGGACTTGAGCTGAACGAATTCTTTAACTGCCTAGGTAAGGCTTTGACTGATCAGCCTTTGCCATTATCTTTGGTCGATGGAGCTACTCAAGGACACGAGTGTGACGAGCATCCACCTAAGACACACGGCTCCTCGGCCACCAACCACGTGCAAGGAGTTCACAGATCGTCCCAGCGATCCGAGATCCGAATGTCTGCTGACCGCGCGGATGAACATATAAGCACGTAAGCAAACGTACATCGAGCGCGCCCCGCGATGCGGTCGTTCCCTCGTGGTGTCAAGGGGAGTTGTTCCATTTATTTAACTCTCCGGCCGGGTGCAAGCAGCGTAGGATCCAGGGCTGAATTTCAAGCAGGGCGAAACCCCACTCCATGTGTGAGCGGTATTGAAGCGGCGCAGGCCCTTGACACGGAACACATTGCCGTAAATCCGGGTTCCCGGGGGGACGCACCGCATGGCTTACTCAGAAGCCACTTCTCGAATTTTATGACTGCATACGGCCATCAGCGAGCTTCCCCTACTGAACTGCTATGAGCCTTTGGATACCAAGAGCTACATTATGTTACTCGTCGCTGCGCATGAAGACCCCGAGGGCACAGGCATGCGGCATCAGTCGCCGTTGCCGGCTGAGGATGAGTGGGTGAGGCACCAGCAGACCATAAGGCGTCTGTACCTGGAGGAGAACATGACGTTGAAGCGTGAGGCACTCCTCTCTCCTTGGCGTAGAGCCTCCAACGCAGACTCGGGCTTCCGGAAGGCACTTATCCGCTGCCAGTACCACGCTGCTAACAGTGAGCAGAAGTTGTGGAGACAATGAAGAATGAGTATGGCTTTAGTGCAACGTGAGTGTCTTCATCGTTGCAAGTGCTTGTACCGAATATAATCTCCTGAAATCAGGGCACAGACTCAAGACGTACAAGAACCGCATGAGAGCATGGGGCTATCGCAAGAACATCACGCTGAAGGATGGTCAAGCCGAGCAAATAACCCAGGTCCTCCAAGGGAGCCGCCAGCCCTGGGATTCCGACAGCGTCGTTCGACTGGGGGACGGCGGCGTTGTTTCTGTGAACAGATTAGCCATGCACCTCCGGCGCAGGCGGAATCATCACGGTGCAGGGCAAACTCGTCACCACTCGCCGACATCACCGTCGATTTTGCGATCTAATCTCAAGGATCCTGATATCTACTACGTACCGGAAGCCGTGGTCACCTACATCAGCACTTATTACCAGGGTCATTGGGGCAACAAGGTCGCGACTGTTGAGCAGCTCAACACGTTAAGAGACGAGCATCTCAAATTTACTCAGCTCAATATGCTGGCCCATGGAGTTCAAAGAGCAATACGGCAGAATAATCTGTCTCACGCACTTGGTTTGATGCGGCAGGCGCCCGAAGTCATCCGGATACTCATCCAGGTCCAGCCGATATCATTCATTGCCAACTTGTTTACGTTTTTATCTTTTGTGGCAAACGGCTTCCTTGAGCTCCCGGGGGCTGAGCAATACTCCAAGGTTATCAAGAGCTTACTTCGCTATGTGGCAGACTGGGCGGTCCAGGGAGCCGGTCTGCCTGTCGGGCACCCACTTCGCCAGCTGTTGTCGTCACTTGCGACGGCTGAACCTCATGACCTGATCTCGATAGCGAAGCAGGCCCTCCGCGTGAACTGCGAGTCATTAGAAGCGTTATTGCAGGGTTCTCGGCGAAGCCACTTCAATTTCGCCGCCTGGATCTCCTACGGAAGGGAGGTTGGGTTTCTCAACTTGCCCGCGAAACTCGAGAGTGACATGCAGACGACCCTGGCTGAATACAAACAATTATACGGTGACGATCAGTAAGTAGTCTCCGGCAGCGCTGGCCAAAGCGAGATGCCGCTCGTGTTCCGTTTCCAGACCAAAGTGGCTCACGCTAGATCACTAGTTCCTGGACATCGCAGTTGACCGTTCTATACGCCTGGTACCTTCACTACATGGACGGTGCCAGGGGTAGCAATCCGTACACAAACGACAAGACGAGAGAATTGTTTGCAGAGGTCCTCACATTCACCGGACTAACCTATCGCGGGGACGCTCTGGAGTGGCTGTCGGCGGCGGCCCACGCTCGCGACCAGCGTGAGCCGGCCGAGGAGTACATGCGTGTGCTCATAAGCTGGGACATGGAGTACCCCCTTCGAAATGCCGTTGCCGTCCCGGACACCTTGAAACTAGAGGCTTGGCTCCTTGAGTGGGGCGAGAAGGACAAAGCCGCCGGGCTGGCCGACTGGCGCCAACAGAACCTGGGCGTCTAGGGAAAGCTTCACCCAACGATTGGAAGATAGGAGCTTCTGCCAACCCGGGATGTTTCACAGTGGCCATGTCAGCACCGAATTCGTGGGCTTGTTCGACCCGCGGACATGACCAGATTCCAAGGTTGAGCCCAACGAACGACCACTGGAGGCTTATCCGCGAGTCCCAGCGCTCGAAGGGGATCAATTCCCCGCCGCCAGACTCCAACATCACAGGCATAGGTCGTTTATCTTGACGATGGATTCGTTGAACGCACAATCTTCATCACTCAATCAGATGTGGTGTTGGTCGGAATCAATGTAGCCAACTTCGCAGGGAAGGATCCGTGACGAGAGACTTGAGGAGCTGCGTTCGGACGGCGTTCGTGATCAACGATGATCGCCAGCAGTCGATATCGAATTTTAGAGGTCTCCTCTTGGCAGGCTGTGTTGGATGCCCAAGCCGTGGCGTAGAGATCCTTCAGCACTCCGGCTTCATGGGTCAAGAAACGACAATAATGATTCCTCCGTATCTAACGAGGGGGCGTCCTCGGCCTCGTTCGGTTCCTGGGCGTCGCCCGAATCCTCCTCAGACCCGAGGCTGCAAGCCTCCTTGGTGCAGAGCGGCCCGTCCGCAAGCGGCGAGCAGCACGTTTCCCCCAAGCATGTCGACGAGTGTGTCCACAGGAGCCTGTCAGTCGACACCTCCACTGTTGTGCGCGACGAGCACCTCCAGTAGAAGACAGCCGTTGGGCCCCAGATCCTGTTCTGGTTGAACGGGTCGTATCCCGGTATCTGAGGTATACCAATCACACCTGTCAAGAGACAGGCTAGGACGAGCGGTATGGTCATTATGAAGGCTACCAGCGGCCCGGGGGCGAGCAGTTGACACCTGCGAAGTGGTGATGGTGGAGTGTTGAAAGTAGCCGGCGGGCCAAATGGAGGTTGCGGTGGTCGACGGTCGACTGCGTGACCGGCCGTTCTGTTGTCAACCGCGTTAGAGCTTCGAGAAGGGATCCGACAATTCGAAGTCCTCGGTTGGGGATATGACAGTAGCTGATGTGTTCTGCCTCGATCAGTTCTGAATCATGGCGAGTCTTGATAGTGCATGTTGGGCTTTCGAAGACGACCCCATGCGACGAGAACGTGGTAAGACGAGGTCAAACTTGTCGGATGTTCACTCGCGGCAAACCAAGCAGGTCATATACTCCTAGAGGCGCCGCCTCATGCTCCCCTGTTAGGTGGTATTTAGACTCTAGTGAATGTTTCACGCGATAGGCTTGGCAGATGAAGCCGAAACGTTAACTTGTGACGCTGAACCCTCACGCTGAGGATGCCCAGCGAGCGTACAGGCGATTCACTTGCGGCTGTATTTACCCAAGCACTACGTTCATCCCAAAGATCCAACTCCGTATTCATGTCTTGGCTCTGTTGCCGTTTGGGTCTTGACACACGGCGGTATAGCCATTGCTGGCCGTATACTATGGTAGCGAAGCCACGTCTTGGGCCCGAGATGGGTTGACGGTCCGATGGCGAGGGCAGGTAGCGACAAGGATTGCCTGATCACAAAACGACGGGTAGCAAGATGTGCCGACTTGGGCTTCCCGAAGGATGCCTAGTTTGTCGACAAACTTTACGGCTAATAATAATAAAATTTAGTGAGCCGCGATGAAGAGCTGGAGCTATAATAACGCACAGGAACGGTTTGGGCCGCAACGGCTGTTGCTAATCAAGCTAATGTTCTAGGCCATGTGGTCTTGAATAAGAGCTGCGATTTCAATGTCGGAGCCCTGGAGTAACTCATGAAAGAGGCTCGAGACCACACCTTAGGGTACTCATCACGAATTCGAAGTCACCCGGGCACCCAAACTTAACAAACCACAAGGTAATTTTAGAAATCAGACATCAGGCCACGTCAACCAGGGTCATCTAAAATTCAATGCATCAGGCAAACAGAATCATGATGTAATATATGCGAAGCGGAATAGACTCGACTTTTATAAATATGCTACGTAATAACAGCTGCTGAGTTGGTGATCTTAGTCCTGCAGGTGCTTACCAGAGAGATCCAAGCGGCCGCGCACTGTCACCGCAAAGCCCAATCACTCAATCTTGATAGCCAGCTTGCCAAAATGTTTCCTGTCCCACATGTACTCATAGGCCTCCTTCGCCTGGTCGAGGCTGAAAATCTTGGGGTCCACGACTGGCTTGATGTTGTTCGATTCAATACACCGAACCATATCCTCCATCATAGACCTAGGCCCAACATAAACTCCTCTAAAGGTGCACAGGTGCATCAGGGCGTCCAATGCAGTCGTCGTCGGCTTTCCGCCTCCCAAGAATCCAATGATCGAGATGATGCCCTCGAACTTGATGGCCTCAACGCTTTGCGGCAGCGTTAAGGCGCCGCCCACTTCTATGACATGGTCGACACCTGCGCCGCCCGGCGTGAGCTTCTTCGCGGTCACGCCCCAGTTGGTGTCCTCTCTGTAGTTGATGACGTGGTCCGCACCGAGCTTCTTGAGCTGCTCGGCCTTGTCGGCCGAGGACGTCGTCGCGATGACCTTGGCACCGGCTGCCTTGGCGAACTGCAGGCCGAAGAGGGAGACGCCGCCGGTCCCCTGGACGAGCACCCACTGGCCGGGGATCAGGGGCCTCAGACCGTAGAGGGCATTCCAGGCCGTCAGGCCGGCACACGTGAGGGTCGCCGCCTCGGGGGCGCTCAGGTTCGCGGGCGCGTGCACCAGACCTTCTGCGTTGAAGGCTCCATACTGACGGAGGGTGCCATCAATGACACCACCCAGGCCGGTCACCGTCGCCGCGGCGTCTACCGCACCAAACAGGTGGCCTTGGTTGAAGAGGGTCACCACCTTGTCGCCAGGCTTGAAGCGGTTCACCTTCGAGCCGACTTCGATGACCTCGCCTGCGCCATCAGAGGCCGCTGCGACGGGGAACTTTGTTGGGAATGGATATTGCCCCTGCAAGATCATGTCAGCGCCCGGGTCATCACGTTTTCATCGTCGACCTCAAGACTCACCTTGGGAATGATCAGGTCTCGGAAGTTAAGTGATGCTCCATTAATCTTGACGAGAACCTCGTTTTCGCCCACTTTCGGTACGGAGACATCACCATATTCTAGTCCGTTGAAATCCTTCTCGGAGCTGGTGACCGTCCACTGCTTCATCGTCGAGGGCGCCATAATTCCTTCCGTTTGTGTGTCTGTGTCCGTCTGTCTGCGTCTCTCTCTCTGTCTGTATAGGTGAGGGGTTGTGTGTATGTATGTGTGTGTGTGTGTGTGTGTGTGTGTGTGTGTGTGTACGGATTGAGGAGTAGGGGATCAGCGAGAATATCAGATCCGTGAATGTTCTGTGAGTTTTCAAAGAAGGCGTGATAGTCTGGTTGGGCTGAATTCTTAAGAGCTATCTGAACGCTGGTCGGTTGTTGGGGGCAATGATCATGTCATCATCACCATCGGTAGAGCCGGGAGATGGTAGATTTATGATCGTCTCCCAGACAAACTTCCCGAGGTTGCCTTTCCAGGAGCTCCATCGAGTCTAACAAGTTTACTAATGCGGGTAAACTTCTCTACAAAGTAACCAGGTAGACGACCCACTTGGCGGGGCCCAGGATCACAATCATCAGAGGAGGGGAAGCCTGATCCACACTGGTGAGCTTTCGACCGGTAACCGGATTCTGAGAAGACGACAGTCCACGCCGGTGACCAAAATCCAGTGGGTGTGGAACGTCATGAGCGCACACGTACAGTAGAGGTGATATAAGCGTGTCATAAATACACAATTGATGGGCTCTGCGAGAATAGACATTTGTCATGTCGGAACATCCTTGCTGACAGTCCTCTTCAGTCCGGGAAGAATAGGATGATCCGATCTTGAAACATGTCCGGATGCAAGTTGCGTCATTGCGAAAATATACTATGTACTGGTACAAAGTACTACCGGAAATGTGTTTGCTGGCTGACAGGGATATTTGGTCTGCGTGCCATTGATCCTCCACTGCGAGAAAACTAGGACAAGGGGACCCCCTCCCATCGTAGTTCCGCTACGAAAATGATAATTCGGCATTGGGGAATCGCGGCGTCAACTCCACGTGGTTCTGCCGGACGGTTCCGTCACCTCCTCCCAGTGAAAGGGCCACCATACTTGATGCCCTTCAAATCGCCCTCCCTAATCTTCTTCATTGTCATGGCCGTGATGACAGCCGCTCCGATTCCACTCCCATCCTCAGCGCTGGTGAGTGTAATGGGATCTTCCATTCGATCACTGGGCCAGTCGAGGATCTCGCCAAGCGCGTCCTTCCACCTGGCTTTGAAGTGCGGGTGTTTGTTCGCGACGCTGCCATCCGCTGCGACATGACCAGACTTGATCTTCTTCTTCTTGCAGATGGCAGCAATGCCACACGCGCACAGTCTTGCGCCGCGGACGGCAATCAGCTCCGCGAGGAGATGGCAGAACTCGAGCTCCTCTTCCGCTGGTTCAAACTTCAGCACTTCCTTGAAACGTACCCGTCTGTCCTCGAAGGAGTCGTTCTCCTGAGAAGACAGAAACCCAGTGTCCAAGCAGTATGATTCTTTTTTCAGTGTCGTCAGATCTTGGCCCTTGAAGATAATTCCCTGCTGAGCCAGATCGACGAGCGCCAGCCGGAAAAGCTCGCCCAGGTACAAACCCGCGCTCATCTTCTCAAAAGCCTGTTCCCCTGGCTTTGGGGACTCTGCATCAACTTCCATATCGTATTTGGTCCTGGGCAGGATCCTATGACCATTGTCGAAAGCCCCATATTCGCAATTGATTGACATCGGTGTGTCTGGTGGCAGTCCCGAGTCCTTGATCTTAGGTATCGAGCCAACGTCCTCCATGTAACAGGCGTTGCAGCCCGTCCCGAAGATAGCACCAATGATCGTTTCTGGGTCATTGTATGCAGAAGCGATCATTGCGCCGACGGTGTCGTTTATGAGACCAATGATTCGCACGGGCAGTTTCTGTTGAATCGTTAGCTGGTCACCTCTTCGACTTGTGTGAGATCTGCGGGGCAACTTGCCCGTCTCTGAAGGGCTTCACCCAGTTGCACGACCACATCCTGCCCCTCCACGCCTGTGATTTCAAAACCCTTGGTCCAGGTGACCAATTTCCCACGATCGACATAGTCTTGCTCTACGGGATAGGAGAATGTGAACCCCAAAGGTATTCTGAAAAGCCTTGGTTAGTGAGATGCGTTGAAACCCCCAACCCCTCTCCACGACTGGTTATTGTATACTTACGGGTCATCCTCTGTCCCTTGCAGCTCATGCTTTTCCACAAAATCGCCGAGATACTCAGCAATTAGACTCCAGAGGTCCTCAGCACTGCCGCTTTTGATCCCGTCTGACAGCGTGTATGTGTCTTGCTCGATGTCTGTGTCATGATCAGGACCCTTCAAAGTGACCCAGCAGACTCGTAGGTTTGTGCCTCCCAGGTCGATTGTGAGGTACTGTCCTTGTTCTCGCCCGCTGGGAAATCCGAAGACCCAAGTCGGGTACATAGCCTGTTGAATTCAGTCTCGAATCTCCCAGGTCTGCCACGCCGTCGAGTCCACCTACAATATTTTGGCCTGGCTTCTCCAGCCCCTCGTCCAACTCCTTGCCAAACTGCTGCACGATCTCCTTGAGCTTCTTCGTACTGACGGTGAATTGGTCTCGCATGTTTGCTAGCGCCTGGTCTAATTCCGGTGAAAGCCGAGCCTGCGCGGACCGCGACCGATTATCTGCGCCTAATACACTCCGAGTCAACGTCGGCCAGACCGGCAAAAAATACTCGCATCGCTGAACCGCTGCCGACCTCTTGATCCAGACGCACCTTGAGCTGCCATTTTGATTTGCGAATCCTGAAAATGTTATTTCGGAGACTGAGGGCCTCAAGCAACGGTCGGAGGTGCTTTAAACAAGAGGTGTCGAATTGATATTTTGGGATTCGCAACGCACTCGGCTACTGAGTCATCTTTGCGATCCATTGACCCCCAGAATATTCCAAAATATTGTCCCGTCATATAGAATATTATAAGGTTTCGTCTACGGCGACTGCACCAAGTCCATCCCCCTCCCAACTTAGCTTGACGTCACCATTCTTGAGGTTTCGAGCGATCAGGGCGGACCGTACCGACCGATGTCACCGCATCCGCTCTGCTGGGTACAGTACTGCGCGGCATATGTGTACGCAGCCCTATGACCCACTACTATTCAGGCTTTCAGGCTTTCACAGATTGCCAGCTTTACCAGCACTGTCCTGGTCTTGACAAGGAACCCGTCGCTTGGTACTCCGGGGCATTAGCACCAGTCGACGTACTGCTGCGCCCACTGCCGTGCATAGGGAGGTTCCTCTGGTTTCTGATCTCTAACATATTCCTAGATTCTTCAACACGTTCCGGAGGCCTTTTGGTCAGTCTGCTGACCCGGGCTTTCACCTTACGGGACAGCGCCCCGGTTATTTAGTTGTGGGTATCCTTGACCATGTACATTACCAAACACAATCGTCAACGTAACTGATACGGTGTTGAGAGACTGCATATCCTGCGTTCCGTTCAGCGCTGACCAGGATCGTCTTGGCATTAAGCTTATGAGGTTTTACGTTGTACTCTGCAACGCCGTTTGCAAAGACCAAATGTATCAGAGGACCAGTTGCCCTTGAAGACTAGCTACTCTTCGTCCCTCCCACTCGCCCTCCCCCTTCTCCCTTCCGTCTCTCCCCCCATCTCTCATCCACTCCCTCTCCCCCCTCTCTATCCCTCTGTCTGTATATATACGTCTCTATCCCCCCCCCCCTCCCTTTCCTCCCTGTCTTAATTGGAAAATCGACAACTATCATAAAAGTAATATATCTTTACGCGGATCTCAATGCCACGGCATTCTAAAGTCGAAGAGATTATGTGGCTCGTTTCCTGCCTCGCATGTCTGAATAATAATGTCTGAAGACATTTGTTGGGTTAATGGGGGTAAACCTTGTGAGATGCCATCGCTTGCCCCAGGGTGGATCGCGGGAGCGATATCCAGCAACTCGTACCGGACGACTAAACATACAAAGGGGGTTGTTCACGCTGCGTCACGACTCACCACTGCCTACGGGGGCAAATCTCTTCATAGCCCCCCCCTCCCTTTTCCTTACCTAGGTACCCAATTCTTGATTCCCAAGTATATAGTCACCCGCCCGCTTCTCCTCTTTGGTCTTCTTACTATCTATGTCATCTCCTGAGTACCTTAATTTCTTTCCCGACTTTGTGAGGGGCGGGAAAACTTGGAACTTGCTTCAATTGACCAGTCTCTCCGAGAAGGGTATTTAGGTGTCCATTTCAGAATCATCTGACCAGCTTGGATCAGACACTGACTATATCAGGAAGTGAACAGTCTATTCGGAGCCACAGTAATTTAATAACTTACACACATACCATGCCAATTTTGAACTCTTTAGATCATTTCTATCTAGCTTTGAGGTGCTGTTCCGTCAATGGAAACCTAAGGGTCTTTCTCGTTGATTCCTCGGCCGTTGACAATCAAAATTCAACTTTCGATCCTTCTATTGCAAAAGTGTAGGAGTCCCGGGTTATCATCATATATGTTCTAGTTCTCCCAGCGTCCCTGTCGAAACTCACTCTTCTTAGCAACTGCCAGACCGGTGTCAAAGCTTCCCGTCACCCAAAATCTCGTATACAGCGAGACCAGCACGCATCTCCTTTTGCAACCAGTTCCGCACCTCTAGAACAATAAGAGAGTCAACGCCGAAAGAATCCGTCGGATCCTTGATTGTCTTGGATGCAGCCTCGAGCCCCAAGATCTTGCACAGCTTGAGCTTCAGCGCCTCTGCAATAGCTGCTCCTGCTGCCTTGAGGGAGTCTGCTTGCTCGAACAAAGCCGCCGTGTCTTGTGCCTTTGCTGCGATGTCTGTGGAAGTCTGTGTGCTAGGTATGACCTGATGCATTGCACGAAACAAGGGCTTGAGCATCACCTCCGGTATCTGGCGCCCTGATTGAAGAATCAGCGCCGGCAACTCGATTCCGGTGACGATCTGGCTGGCCGTAGGAGAGGCGAACGCAGTAGCCGGGTTGCAGAAGTAGTCCAGAATGGCAAACAGGTCCTCTTGCGGAACCGGAAGCACTTGGTCGAGTGCCATTACCGAGTTTTGTATGTGCTTTCTTTCTGCCACTCAGCCTTCATCAAGAACCATTCCGAGATCGGTGGCGACGGCCTTTTCGCCCCTGGCGACGCGGTACCGAGCCAGCGCATCTTGAAAGGTGTTGCCGGCTGAATAATTGGCCTGTCCGGTCTTGCCAAAGATACAGACCGCTGAAGAAAGCATGACGAAAAAGTCCATCCCCGGTGGCATCGCCCGGTGCAAATTCCAAGAGTCCAAAACCTTGGGCCCGATGCCCGCTCTCCAGTCCTCGCTGCTCATCGCCGTGAAAGTTCTGTCCTAGAGTCCGATTTGCTCAGCAATCAAATCTGCCACGCGAGTGTCTGAGGGCACATCCACTTACCTGGATCACCATGGCTGCCTGGAAGCACCTGGGCAGCTTTTGATTGTAGGCATAGTTTGTGCCGCAGCTTGCACAGCCTTGGGAACCGATTCGAGCTCAGTAATGTCGCAGACTCCAAACTGGAGGTTCACGCCCCGTTCTGCCATCTCAGATATCAATTTTCGCTTTTCTGGATGTTGCTGAATTCCAGATCTCGTGAGCAGTAGGATGTTGGTAGCTCCACGCCGTGCCAGCCATCGGGTGATCTGACGTCCAATACCTCCCAGTCCTCCTGCAATCACGTACGTTGCATCACTGGAGAAGCGATACTCGGAGTCTTCTCCCTCCCTGACCTGGACCATGGCATCATCGTCTGTGACGAGCACAATTTTCCCTGTGCTTTTACCACTGACCAGCAACCGGAAGGCGTGTTCCGCTTGATCGATGGGATAGGGCTGAACGGGGCACGAGGGCCGGAGCACACCAGACGATATCATGTCGAACACGTCTTGCAGCATGTGCATGTGACTCTCGCCAGGCCCAGCAACCATGGCTGCCAAGTCCACCCCAGCAAACATAGCGTTCTTGATGAATGGAAACATGGGCAAATATCCTCTAGTATCGATGTCTTTGCGCCCAACCTCCACGAATCCTCCGAACCGGGCAATAACCTCCCATGACGCGACAAGTAGCTTGCCCGACAGCGAGTTCAAGATGACATCGACTCCTCGCCCGTTCGTCATCCGTCTAACCCCGTCTGCGAAGGAAGCGTCGCGGCTGTAGAAGATGTGATCGTCAGGGATGCCATATCGCTCGCGCAGCAAGTTCCTCTTGCCCGCTGAGCCCACCGTGGCAAAGACTTCGGCGCCGATGTGTTGCGCTATCTGCAGGGCCGCCTGCCCCGTACCGCCGGCCGCAGCGTGTATGAGAACGCTCTCGCCTTTCTGCAGCCGGCCAACCTTGTAAAGGCTGTAGTAGGCCGTCAAGAATGCAGTAGGCACTGCTGCCGCTTCTTCAAACGACCTGAAGTCGGGAATCTTGACGACATACGTTTCGCGGGCTCGCATCAACCTTCGGTACGCCCCTATATTTGCCATGGCGACTCGATCGCCGACTTTGACTCGTTTGACGTCTGTGCCGACTCTGGTGACACATCCAGAGCATTCGCTTCCGATATCGTTGGTGTTGACACGCCCAAGAAGGGTCAAGCAATCCTTGAAGTTGACACCGATCCCCGCGAACCTTGATCTCGACCTGGTCCGGTTGAAGAGGGTCGTAGGCCGTTCTGTCCTCGACCCATTCTAGAGTGTCCAGCAGGCCAGGAGTATTGATTGTCAAAGTAAGAGGCAGGCCTGAGCCAAAATTTTGAGTCTCTACTGAGCCTCGTGTCCTTGAGTGCACATGTTTATCCACGTACCTGGCCTGACGCAAGCGGGGCACGCAGAGAAAGCCCGACTGCTCCAAGTATTCTTCCTCCACGTCGGTGGCAGCCGCAGCTGTACACGAATTCATCGCTTGCAAGACCGTGGTGATTTTTATCGCAACTGACTCCGCTGAAGATGAGCCGGTCACGGATTCGAGCGTCAGCGTAACGATCCTGACGAAAGGATGCTCGTTGCGAACAACGCGACAGAGACCGTCGACCATGGCAAAGTATGGCGAGGACTTGGTGTGATCACGGTACATCTGGACCCATAGAACAGACTTGCACGCGGTCAGGATCTTCTGATAGCATCGAAAATCCGTGGCATTGACTTCTTGCAGATGATGCTTTCCCAAGTCGACCAAGAGGATGCAGTGGCGGACACACAGATCATCGTCCGACATAGCGAGAAGGTGAGTGAATGTTATCAATTCGGGTCTGGCCGGGTTCTCCGACGCATCAGTGATATTCTGGAGCTTCTGCCCCGTTTCGACTTGTAGCTCTGGATAATCATTTTCAATAATGAGTGTCAGGTTGGGCGGGAAGTTCGGCATGGATGGACCAGCCACCTGGTCCACTTGTTGTTCTGGCATGGCTGATGACACCACGAGGCTCCAGCCATGACACACATCGGAGTCCCAGTCGCGAAAGACCTGTGCGGTACCAGAAAAACCTGTCTGGGTGAGGAGATCGTGCCATCGAGCTTCTTCCACAATCGCGCTCTGCTGTCGGAAGTCCTCAGAACCGCGCCACCATCCAGAGAGCGTGCCCCAAACGAATCCGGTGAAAGTGCTGTTTGGAGTCGTCAATTCCAACATGATCAGCTTGCAATCAGGCTTAAGCAACCGCCTGACATTTTCGAGAGTAACTCGAAGGTCTTTGGTGGCATGCAGAACGTTGTTAGCCACGACGATGTCGAAACTATGCTCTCCTTTGGCGACGAGCTCTTGCGAGCCGAAGTCGGGGTGTTCAATGTCCAAGGTGCAGTATTTCATCCGGTCGAGCAATTTGAATCTGTCTTGTGCTCCCGGAAAGAAGTCAGGTATCCACTGATGTCTGTGGACATGTATTCTGCATATCGGGCCCCTTTGTCAGGAGCAGCGATCACGTCGAGAATCATGCCGGTAGCAGCACCAGTCCCAGCCCCTACCTCCAGAAACTTGAGCCCTGGTTCTTTGTGAATCAGTGCGTCCAAGTAAGCATGCAGCATTGGGAAAGCCTTTCCGGCCGTATTGACCTCCTCGTAAAAGTCTGCCAGACATTGGATCCCGGCAAACAATGTTTGCAGAGGGTCGACCTCACCAACTAGGAACTCCTTGAGCTGGCGGCCTACCAGCACACCTAGTGCCGCTCTGTGGCTGGTGGCCTCAAAATGAGATCCAAGTTGTTGCAGCTTGGCACCTGATGGCAGGTTACTGTAGGGTGATTCTCCCGGTAACCATTCAGCCTGCTTTGCAGCCATGATGCATACTTCTCCATCGAGGGAATAGGTTTCTGATGGCATTCTTTCATCGCGTCAAATGCCTGCTGGGTGAAGTCCAAGAAGACAGCCGTCACGTTTTCGATCCACTCGGTTGGTTCAGGGTCGGAGCCACGGTGCCGCGAACAATAGTCGAGCATCTGCGGCGGCTGAAGAAGCGTAGGATCGCATTGCCAGATCATCTCGTGAGACACCGACTTCGGTCCATTCTCTGCATTTGCACCGTTGTCTTCCCGTGCGACCTCGGTCATCTCCAGTTCTTCCAGTTGGACCCTGAGGTCCATGTCGTTTGATTTAGAGAAGACTGTAGTCCAAGACGTAGCACTGCGCGTGCTAGTGTACTTGGCCTCGTAGTGGACAACATTCGGCTCTGGTGCGAACTCTGGGGAAGAGACTCGGCTTGTTTTCTCTCCAGATATCCACAGTCGAGTCAATCGAGACGGGACAAGTGTCGGCATGGACTTGGTGAGCCCCGCACTCAGAGCTGGAATGGCCACCTGGAAGATGCAGTCCAGGGTAGCTGGATGGATGGTACACAGAGCTGATGTCGCCTCAGCCTCTTCCTCGAGGGGCATCAACTCCGCGTAGGCCTGTCCACTGCGGTCACAGTGGATCTGGCTGAGGCCCTGGAGCAAAGGACCGTACTGCAAGCCGCTATCTTTCGCGACAATTTGTTACATCTCGGAAGCCTCAATAGAGCTCTGACACAATCCTCTTGCCCGGGCCTGTGCCATCTGTGCTTGGTGGCGCTTGTACTGCTCCTCGTCCAGCACATTGATAACCGCGGCGGTCTGTCGAGGTGTCTGTGGTGAGATTGTGCCGTCGCATGCCTCGTCCCAACTGTCGTCGGGTCTGCTGACGAATATCCGGAATCTGTAATCCGTGTCCTTGGCCCCCTTCGCCACAGAGGTGGGCACCATGCTGATCTCGATGTCAGTACCCGCGTCATCCTCGCTGACGACAATGGGAGCTTTGAATGACACGTTCTGCAGCTCAAAGTCGAATTGGTCCTCAGGGCGAAGCTATTTGAGGGCCTCTGCGGCCATGACGAGCACTTTGTCCCAATCTGTAATTTTACTCCTCATATGTATCGAGGGAATCTAACCACGGATCCTTGTGACTATCAGGGGAATAATCACCGCAGCCCTTCGCTTCATCGTATTCTACACCACGGATATCAATTCCGATCTCACATACTTGGGGATCTACACTCTATGATCTATACTGAAGCGGAAGTCTGCGCATACTTTATCTGTTCTTGTTTTTCAGGCACGCGGCCGCTGGTCCGTTCAATCTATTACAAATCGGGCCTGGGCACTGTCTTCACCAACTACTACAAAAAGAGCAGCGCATCATCAAATCGACTCTACGGGACACCTCCTTTTGGTCAGCTCCATACCAAGGGCACCCACACGGCCACGATATCAGTAGGCGACAGGAGCATGAAGCCTCGCAACTTTGACGATGACACGGCTGGGTTCATCCGCTTGGAGGAAGCCTTTCACGTCGATCATTCAACCAACCCAACATTCAGAGGGCCAGCCGATGCGGTTTGATGGCAGACTTGGCGTCTATCAATATGAGGTCCCCAAGCAGTGTCGGAAAGACGGAGGCTGAACAGCCGGACAGCAGGCTAGATTTGACTTGGTCAGCCCATTCCAGATTTTCCAACTCGTCCATGATTTCCCCTGCCGTTCGAGTTTTGTGAGGATTCATCTGAACACGTGGTGCATGGGAATGATTGAAGAGGAGGGGGAACGAATTCGAGCACTGCGCTTAGATCACAATTGTGTGGCAAGATGTGGCCAATTGTGGCCAGTGGTACTATTCTTTTGCAGCAATGTGAGGTCATTTTTCAATGTTATCTAGGTATGCCTACATTCGTGAGCCTGACTTCTTCTTTCCACCGAATCTTCGTACCGCCTCTAGCACAAGGATGACTTGCCGCGATGTACAGATCAGTTCCATGTCTTCGTTGCATATTGTGACTTCAATATCCAGCCTACCACCAGATAGCATCTTCGTCGCGGTCCGGATGAGGACAAAGCGCAGCCCCTCCTTTGGCAGACTTCTCTTGAACTGGAAGTCTAGGGTCAGGGTGTTGTTGAAAATAACTGCCTTTGCAGCCTGTTTGAAGTGGCCTTTAGTGAACTTTGCAACGAGTCCAGATGTATTCAGGAAGAGCATACCTCGGCAAGTTTATTTTCGGTTTCGCAGGTCACACCAGGATGTTCATCAGCCCACCGCTCAGCCTTTTCCTGGAACACATGTGCATCATACAGCCCACCGTTTCTCAGCAGCGTGTCAGACATGGAAGGAACAAGGTCGGTCATGAAAGCCACGTAGGTCTCGTCGATCCGCTCCTCTCCTAGGAAGGTGTGCCAGGTATCGCAAACCGACGGAGCAACAAAGCCACCACGCGGGTACAAGCCCAATATGCGGCTCGTCATGGGAATGATTTCGCCTGTAAGGCGACATGGGACCCAGTTGGCATCGGGTTGGCGTTCCAGGATCCTGCTGAAGTCGGGTTTCGGCTTAGGAGGGGGAAGAAGCCCAGTCCAGGACTCCGAGCTGGGAACGGAGGGCCCCAGAGGCTGGTCAAAGTTGGTCGACGTGGCCAAGGCGATGGCTTTGACCTGATCATTTTGCCTGATTCAAAGTTTGAGTGCCGACTCGTGATACCAGAGAGGAAAAATGCCCGTGACGCAGTCAAGCCTCAACTGGGAATCTCGGTCTGGTGGAAAGGAGCGGAAGTGCGATACGCTGCTGTCACATGGGGGCACTTACAGTAGCTGCAGCTGTAGGGTGCTGACCGCGGCACCAATTTTTAATGCGGTGACAGTGATGGTACTTTCGCGTCTCTCGCATGGGCGAAGGAACTGCAGATGCAGATTCAGAAGGTGAGGTTGGTTGCGGGATTGAGAGTCCGTTCGGAGGTGTGTCACGGCGGTATGCTGTATGACTGCGGCTACAGCTCCCCCGTGGAGAGCTGTTTCGACGAGGCTGGATGTCAGCTACTGCTTTGAGCAACTTGACGAGCTATTCCGCGAGGACGTACTTGGTCCGACCGTCCAGTCCACATGCCAAGAAGCAGTATACGTGTCGCCTGCAGTGCGCCGCAAGTTGATCTGCTTCTCGAGTGTAGTCGTCATGATCTCCAGTAAGACAGGCCTCAAGGCGGGCCCAATGTGTATCTAGCGTTTATTCGGTATTGGGCGAATGGTTCAATTCCTGTGCCAGACGAAATGCAAAAACGAAGGAGGATGTTGGAACGTGGATGTGGCCGACCAGGTGGGCGTTGGCCGGCTGCTCTGAGCAAGCCGGAAGCCGGTCGTGCGGTTGGTGGCACCAACAGGCTTCAGAAGTCCCCGTCTTGACCCAATCGTCTTGCGAGGCAGGGTTGCGTTACAGCTGCGGAGGGGTGTCGCAGATGAGCACCAACGTCTGCAGCTTACCATGTGAAAGTACTGCAGATTTCCCGCAGCCCCCTCGTGCTCGGGAAAGGGTCTGTCTGTAACAGTCCATCACCGATGATGCTCTCGTTGGATGCGTACTTGGGTAATGTTCAGGACGGCACAGACCCGCATTCACATCTGCTTCCGAAGCAAACTTGGGCCCCCTACATACGTGTGTTTTGCTATTTGGACGGCGAAGAAAATGGTCTATTCGACGTCGACCCTGGCGGCTGTCAAGGCCACTATTATGCGGTTAGTCCCAAGGTTTGACACGAATCTTCTTGCTAACGCAAACCCGTGAGTGAGGCGCTTGTGAAAGTGGCTGTTCCGGTATATTATGTACCAGTAGCCTATGTAAGACTACTTAGGTATATGCACATGTACCTCGTAAATGATGGGCTCGCAATAATTGTAAAACCGCGAATTAGTTCCGACCTCAACACATACGTTCAAAGGACTTCTGCGGTGACTAATTTCGTGAACATGTAGAATAATAATAACAGAACACTCAACGGTCTTAATGCTTGAACCCCGGATGACCAGCAGGATAAGTGACCAGCACTTGTTTTGCGGCCCATGGACCTCTGCAGTCTCAGTATGTACCCTCTAAATTCGACCAGTACAAGTGGTCACATTCATCCGGGTATTGTGATCATTTACTGTGGCGGACCACAGTGGCTTCCACCAATCATTGCCTCCCAGCCAATCATTTTTCCATTTTTAACCGTACGGACATAGCCAACGGTTGTCAGAGGTCATTCTAGCCTTGTGGTTAGTTAATTTCCAAGGACTAGGAGGCCTTGGCGCCGTCTGACTGGCCATGCCATCGTTGAGACTTGCTGCTTCCCTTGTGACACACTTTGAGAAGGAAACAGCACGAAGAGAACGAGGATTTTTAGAATCGCCAACAGATTTCAAGACAAAGAATAGAATTGGTGGCAAGGTAGATATATACCTAAAATCTTTCAACGGTCATAAGCTTCCCACCGGGTAGCCATGCTTGTATGATTAAAAATAGCACAACCATTGGCTGGGAGGCATTGGTAGGGGGCACCCACTAACGTCCACTACAGTAATCATTCATCAGCCCTACCTAGGGCCATGGATTTATTCTTGGGCTTAATCAGCTGACTCACAGCCTCACAGCACGCAGCACAATCGTCGGATGTGATTTACGGCACATACATAAGCGGGTAGTCACACGGTTTACCCTCGGCTCTCCACAAAGATGACAGTAGCGTGAGGCTCTGCCAAGGTTCACCCCATAGCAGTATGTCAGACTACTACCACCCAGTACTACTGTGGTCGGCACGCAACGTCCGAGCCCAGTTATCTATCGGCCCGGTATGGGGCTTGTAAGCAGCCATTGAACTGTATTTTAGCAGTGCATGCACAGTTCAGGAGGACTGAACTGTTGAAAAGGAAGGAATAGTTTAATCCTTGGAGTTGCTGATGTGTTGTTCCAAGGATTTGAACAGTTCAAATTTTATGTGCACCCGCCCCTCATAAACACTTTAAATTAACTAAGTAGTTTGTTTAGATGCAAATCGGCTGGTCCTCGGCTGGTTTGTAATCATAATGCCATGGCACGCTGGATGGCCGATATGGAATTTCATTGCCGTTTGATTTTTGACCTTTCCTTTGATTTTTTATGTATATTAAGGCCGCCTAGGCTATTCGTTGACTTAATCAATTCTCTTTATCGTGGTTATATGAGCCTTTGGAGCTATCCTGGTGGCTTTCGTCTTTTTCCTACGGCGTAGGTGGGCGTGGGCGCTGATGCTGCCCCAGTTATCGCGCTTTTCTCCTTCCTCCTTCCCACCAATTTGTATAGCGTGTGCACTTGAAATTTCGTGTGCACTTGGAATTCGCAAACAGTTCCCCCCAGCAAACACTCCCTTACTTAGAGCTGCTGATGAATCGTTCCAAGGATTCAACTGTTCACTCATTTCGGAACAGTTCAATGGGTCTATAATCTGACGGTACTGCCTCCACTTCACACCATCACCAAGCCGATCATTGATGCTCAACCTTGATTACTGGCTCGCATCCGCTGGAGCCTGGGGCTGTCAACCTGAATGCGGCCAGTTTCAACGACCCGTCTAAGCAAAACGCAAGAGTGTCACACGGCCACGGGTGCCAATCCCCCACTAGTAAATACGTGAATTCGCCAGATCTTTGCCCAAGACAGACCCAATGGCAATATCGCGTAGGCCCTACGGGGCGCGCATCAGGCTGCAGCGTTCAGGATCTATATTTGGCAGTTCACGGGACCTTTGCGCTGTATACTATTTCCCGGTCCCTGATCAAGATGCATCGGCATCTTCCCACTTGTTGCTTAAGGAGAACTTTGCCCGATGACCTTCAACTGACAACGAGGCTTCCAACTGATATGCTCCATTTCTAGAATTACAGGTTTTTGTTGTCACAATTCAGATCTCACTTTCCAAGACCACCCTTGGCACGTCCAGGGTTCACAATATGGAGCAGCACAGCGCCAGTCATGCCAGCCACGAAGCTGATAATTGGAAGGCTGTGATCTCAACAACGACAAGTGAAGATGCTGAGTTGGGACCTCTGAATCCTCAAGCTAACGGCTTAGGATCCAATGTCAAAGGTCTTGAGAGTCCAGCAGTGAAGTCTTCTCGCGGTTGGCGCTTCTGGGCAATATTCCCACCTCTTTGCCTCGGACAGTTCCTCATTGCTCTGGAAGCCACAATACCGACGGCCTCTCTGCCCAAGATTGCGTCTGATCTGAATACCGGCGACAACTGGGTATGGATTGTGAACGCATATCTCCTGACCAAGTAAGTGCCCCGCCCTTGAACTCTGAACTATGGCATTTTTGAACGACGATCTGACAATAACGATTTAGCACCGTGTTTATCCCAATATTTGGAGAGTCCGCTATTGTCTTTGGTAGACGCTGGCCCACAATCTTCGCCGTGTCAGCGTTTGTACTGGGTAGCGGTATTGCTGGGGGTGCAACGTCTACCACAATGCTCATTGGTTCGTTTTGTCCCTCATCCTGCCAGCTGTGATCGTAAAGAAGGGCGCCTATCCCCGGCGTAGACGGGCATTGGCAATTATACTGAACGGCTTCCTTCCAGCTGGCCGCGCCGTTCAAGGCTTGGGCGGCGCCGGTCTCAGCGTCTTTGGAAATGTCATCGTTTCTGATATAACATCCGTTCGAGAGCGCGGCAAATACATGGCGATAGTGTTTGCAACGCTTGGGCTTGGGCTAGCCCTGGGGCCCCCGATTGGAGGTCGTCTGGCCGAGACCGATTGGCGTTGGGTCTTTGTGAGTTTGCCCTTCCTCTTCAGCCTTGGGAGCCTATAGGTACCCTTACCGGCATAATTTTCAACATTGAAAGAAAGAGAAAAGAGCCAAGGGACCAACGTTGACATTGTGTTCAGTGGCTCAATATCCCTTTCGGCGGGGTTGCGCTGGTTATGATGCTCCTGTTTCTCTACGTCGACGTACCAAGACCCCGTACCGTTCGTCAGGGCTTAAACGACATTGACTGGATTGGCAACTTCCTGCTTGTCGGGAGTGTGGTCAGTATCCTGGTTGCTCTGACTTGGGCTGATACCAGATATCCATGGGGATCCTGGAGAATTCTGGTTCCATTACTAGTCGGTTTCGCAGGCTTGGCTGCGTTCCATACGTACGAAGCAAGCAGCATCTGTGTGCACCCGATCATTCCTCCACGTCTTTTTAGGAACAGGACGGCAACCGTTGCTTTTGCCATTACATTCTTTATGGGCATCCTTTCGACTTGGAGGACGTACTTCGTCGTTATTTACTTCGAAGGCGTGCTCGTAAGTTCCACGTCACGAGCAGGCGTCTTGCTACTTCCCTCCGTCCTCGTTTATGTGCCCTCTTCCGTCGTCGGAGGATTACTGCTCTCGAAAACGGGCCGATACAAGCCAGTCCACTTGCTCGCATTGTTACTCGTGGTCCTGGCGAGTGGTCTGTACATCGACTTCAACCAACACTACTCGTTGCCGAAAATAGTGATATACCAGCTGATAGCTGGTGGCGGCACTGGGATACTCAGTAAGTGCAGATTGTTGATTTCTTTCTCTTCCCATACTACTTCCATATGCCGTGAAACAGCAGTGCAATTTGACACTGAGAATGCTTTCTAACCTCTATGAAGTTAGCACCACCCTGCCTGCGGCTCAGGCTGCATTGGACGATGCAGAATCGGTGGCGGCCAGCGCTCTCTGGGCCTACCTTCGCGTGTTTGGTTCAGTTTGGGGAATATCCATCCCGGCGGCTATCTTCAACAGCAGGTTCACGGCCGAATCGTACAAAATCTCGGACGCCACGGTTCGAAGCGCCCTGGGCGGGGGTAATGCGTATGCCCATGTCTCTGGATCATATGTGTCTTCACTCAGTGCTGCGCTCCGCAACGAGGTCATTGCGGTTTACGTGGATGCCTTGAGGGTCGTTTGGTATGTATGCTTGGGTCTGAGCGCCCTTGCACTGGCTCTCATTCTTTTTGAGAGGGAGGTTGTTATGCGCACCACGCTTGCGGCAGCCCCAAAGGAGGATGCATCAGATGAATCTATGAATGAGCCGTAGGGTGAGGGAGACCCGGAAGCACGCCAGCGAAAAGTTTGATTTTATTTTCATGATCAAGAATCAAGTATGCGAAGAGGGAGAAAAAAGGAAATAGAGAATGCCGAATGAGGGGAAAAGAGAGAGAATGGGGCGCCTACAAGAAAATGACATAGAATAGAATGTCAACTTCCAAGGTTATTCTTCAGCGTTATGACGGGTAGGTAGTATGAAGCCAGGCTTGTGCGGTGGCATACGAGCAATGTGTTCCATTTCGTCCAGGTAAATATGATAATTTGGCCTGTAGAGCACAGCTTGCCAGCTTTGACATGATACTGTCAAAATGCAGTTTTGAGCGGGCATCTGACGCGATAATCAAGTCACTTCAATCAGCTCTGAGGGGGATGGCAACCTTGTTTTCAATCGATCCAGAAGACGTGAATTGGGCCAAGGCGCATCATCAACGTTTACGTCCTCTCTTTACCTAATTAGGTAGGTTTGTATGACGTAGGGGAAGTTGGAAAACAGGCTGGAGGGAGGGGGAAGAAAAGAAGAAAAGGGAGAACACCAGGATCGATGAAGAAAAAAAAAAGGTGAGCCATTGAAGGGACGCTGTGACCGTGTCGAAGGCGAACGCTACAGCAGATGCTGAGGGTGTCCTTCATGTTGCTCTCGAGTGCTGTGCGTGGTTGGGGAGCGCGGCCAGGCAGACAACCAGGTCTTGGGGATGAGCCCAATCACTGTTGTGTGTAGGCAAACAGTCAAGGACTGAAGACTTCTTCTCGATGTGGTGGCTGAAGACGACCAGGGTGTAGAGACAGTGGATCTGCGAAGGAGGTGGAAGTGTTTCCATAAGAGGTTCCAGCGTTTCGGTCGTGAGCCACAGATGCCGGAGCTACCTCTGTCAGGTAGATTGTAATGCAACTTCCATCCAGTTGATGAAGAGTGGAATGCTATTACGGCTCATGAAACAAACTTGGTTGCTGCCGCGGGTTGGGAAACATGGCAGCGCAGTATGTCTGTCCAGATACTCCCCTGAGAACGCATCTGACTTGTCCCTCGCACCAACGTATGACTCATTCATCAAGGCCCATTCCACCAGCTTCCCAAGCCGCCGCCGCAAAGAACAACCTTTCTTCATCCCATCTCTTGCCCACAATCTGCATTCCCACCGGCAAGCGTCCCTGCCCATCCTCCGTCTTCCCCCAGCCCACGGGAATCACCAGCCCCGGGTGTCCCGTAAGGTTGAACGGGCACGTATTCCACGTATTTCCCAGCGCAAGGTCATGTTTCTCCTTCACACTCAGACTCGGGCTCGGATGCCTCATGCCCACCGTCGGGTTCGCAGGAGTGATCAATACATCATAGCTCTCCAGCGCCGCATCATACGCCGCCCTCAACTGGTGCGCATGCGTGACCGCCTTGCCCCTAGCAGCGAGGGGGAACCGATCCCGGTGCGCGTTTAGAAACGTGCCGCCGAGGAGCTTATTCACGACCGTCGGCGCCGACGCGTTCATGGTCTGGTACCACCTGTCGTCCGGCACCGGCGGGTCGAGGTCCGCGAGCGGCCAGCTGAGCAGGTCGGGCGGCTTGTTGTAGACGAAGGCACTCGCCATGTCCGCACGCGTGACGGCCGTGAAGATGCTCGCGGCCAGCGCGTGCAGCGGGACGCTGACCTCCTCGACCGTGCCGCCGAGCGAGGCGAAGCGCTCTGCCGCGCGCCGGACGGCGGCGGCGACCTCGGGGGTGAGCTGGGGCGCATCGAAGGACTCCCTGAGGACACCGACGCGGAGGCCCCGCGCGGCCGTCGCGGCCGTCCACCCGCCGGCGGCGCGGCGCCCCTGGACCGCCGCGTCGAGGAGCTCGTGGTAGGCGGGGACGTTCTGCCGGAGGGGCGTCTCGGGCGTCATCCGCGGGTCGAGGCCGTCGTAGCCCGCCAGCACGGTGAGCAGGAGCGCCGTGTCGCGGACCGAGGCGGCCATGGGGCCGCAGTGGTCTATCGCGGGATACAGCGCCGTGAGGCCCGTATAGGGGACGAGGCCGTGGGTGGGCTTCAGCCCGTAGATGCCCGAGTACGCGGCGGGCTGGCGGATGCTGCCTCCCTGGTCGGCGCCCAGAGCGAGGTCGACACCCTCGCCGAGGCCGTCGTCGTCGTCGTCCCCTTTTGACTGCTTATTACGAGCTCGAACCGCTTTGATGCAGACAAGGGCAGCGCTTCCCGAGCTGCTGCCGCCGCACTCGTAGCCCTTGAGCCACGGGTTGTCGACGGGTCCAGTGGCACTGGTGAAGCTCAGCGCGCTCATGCAGTAGTTCTCGCACGTGGACGTGCCGATGATCGTGGCGCCCGCTTCCAGCACCCGCGAGACCACGGGGGCATCAAACGTCGAGATGGGGTAGGGCTGGTCTTTGCTCAGGTGGTAAGGCTGCGTCCCTCCCGTCAGAGGCAGGCCTGCAACGGAGATGTTGTCCTTGATGGCGATGGTTTTCCCCGAGAGGAGGCCGGTGCCGGTCGGCTTGATCACGGTCTGACTTTCTTGATCAGCTTAGAAGCCACGACATCGATGATCGGAGCATCGGGCGCTCTCTATCTATCAGCAGCTCACCCTATGACTCCATGCATTAAGAGGATTCTTCGACCGGATGGGTTCGATGTAAGTGCGTGCTTCTTCAACCCTCCCAGGCTTCAGGAGCGGATGGACGAAACCCGGTAAGGCGTCCACTGTCTCTATCGCGGAGATGGCAGACTGGAGCAGCTCGAGGTAATCAGCCTCATCCTGCGGTTGAACGGAAAAGCCGAGAGAGGCAGTAGTCTTTTGGAACTCCTCCTTGGACACATCACTATCAAACGATTAGCGGCGACCAATATTCGAGATCAATAGCCGACTTACATCTGGGCGTCTTGACTTTGCTGGGCCATCTTTGTAAGTTGTAACGACGGGATCAAGGTCCCCAGCCACACCAATTTTCTTGAGAGAAAGTAGAGAACCGTTCAGGGTGATGTAAGGCAAGCAAACACTGTATTGTCGTGGAGGTCCATGACCCGCAGAACATGGAGATAAGGATGAAACCTCGGGGTGGTAGCTGGGTGAGTAGTGCCTTTTCCGGCAGCGGGACCCCGCCTCCAAACGACTACATTGAAAGCAATTCTGCCGTGGATTCTGGTCCCGAGTTTTCCCCGGGCCTACCTAATACCATTGACTTCCGGCTGTTCGTACGGGACTCGTGCTTTTCAACCACTTCATCTGTGATTTGAGCGAGTGGTGCATTCTTTTCAACGCCCCACGCGGGAGATCGACGCGAGGTTGGTGTACTGGAAGCGACCAGGAAGTAGACACAACGACCCAAAGCTGACTCGATGCGCCCAAGAGAATTGTGACACTGGCACACCTTTGCAGCTGAACTCCGTTGAGTTACAGGACTTCACCACTCGACGGTATATCAGAGGATACCTTGTAGGAACAGATTCCTCCCAGACAAGTCGGCCCACATAAAGTTGGTCTTCGGCAGTCCGGCAAGGTTCGTAGAGGATGACCAGGCCCACTCCAATAGCGACCCGACTGCTCGTGATGTCCTAGAACATGCTAGGTCCTATCGTTATATTTGCGCTGGTACCGACTCCGCCGGAAGGACATCTCGATATTGGAATGGCCAGGTGCCGAGAGCACAAAATGGTGTGGCAAAATCGAAAATGCTATGGCTCGACATATGTCGAGCTTGGTATCTCACCCCGAAACAGGCGCGCAGGTATAAAACTCTTCCGAACGCCATGAGACTGCAACCTCTTTGCTTCGAGGAGCTTTACCACAAGCTAGCCTAGAACATCAGCCTTGGTCCAGTGCTTGACCACATCCTCCACGGACTGTCTTCTTTCGCTTGTTTCGCTCGACGGCAGCAGCAGGCCGTCCGCCTCGGCCTCTGCGACGAGCTGATGATACTTGGCCAGCTTAGCATCGTAGACAGCTTCCGCCTCGGGGTCCCTCTTCGTGGCGTCCTGGCCACCAAACGCCTGGACGGCGTGGTAATAGACCTCGGCAAGGGCTTTGCAGGCGTCTTCGAGAAGCTCGGATTCGCATTGGTGGTCAAGGCTGAATCATTTCGTTAGCCCAACGCTCGAGAATACGCGGAGGTTATGGCTGGTGACAAGGTCGACTTACTCTGACTTGAAATTTGAGTCTATCTGAGCCTTTGCGGATTCTGTGAAGCGGTCCTGCGCGCGAAAGTTGGTGTAGCCGAAGTCATGGCGGTAACAGGCAGGCTCCTGTTTGCGATCGGGTCAGCCATATTGTCCAAAGCAGAGAAAAATTGTGCGCATGATGGACGTACATAGTCGAAGCCCAATGGATTGTCCGGGGAATCCGTACAGCCGTCAGATGTCCAGTTGACAGTATTTGGGTTGTGAGCGTCTCGGTACGTGATGAATTGGTCTAATGAGATCTCGAACATGTACTGATCGGTCAAGGTCTGTAAATCGTCGCGCACTTGGATGGAGAGAGCGAGCACGGTCGCGGGCAACATCGCAAGACTTGTGGACAGCTTCATGGTGGATAGCAAGAGACAACCGTGCAGAAATTGGTTGCATCGAGACTGGAACGTGAGAAAGGGAGAAATGGGGCGGCGATAGGGTAGTTCTGGGCGGCGTCGTCGACGGGCTTGATGGTAACTTTTGAGGCCACACAAGAGGTGAATGTTTTGAAGAAAAGGGAACCCACATTTATGAATATTCTGGCCTGCCCACGGTGAGCTGGGCTATACTCCACAACATGCTGAGCTATATCTCATCCAGTCCAAGAACCGTGACGGTTGTGTCAACTCTTCGGTACGGCTGCATGCAGGAGGTCCAAAGTCCATCGTGGCGAGCCATGGACCACCGCGCGGGACTTTGACTCGAGGTACCCACCGAATAAGGTAGCATGGCTTATCAACATGCTTACTTGGAGGCTTGGTCTCTTGCTTGCACTTCATGCCCTCGAATACAGACCACTTGATTGGCCCCCCTCTCGAAACAAGCCAGCGAAAAGGGATTCAACGTCCGCATGTTCAATCGGGGGTATGTCTGAGGAGGGTGGAGGGTGGTGGCGATCTCTGCCAATGTGGGCCCGTAGGCGACCTCTCGACGGCCACAAGTCCGTTGCTTGGACCGAGATCTCTGACTCGTCCCGCCCAACTGGGAGGCCGTTGAGGCCAGGACTGCAGGTGGATCCCACACGTGGTGTGGAGTTGACGTGCTGGACTGTCCCTGTCGAAAGCAGGCGTAGCAAATGAGATGATTCCTGCTCCGGGTCATGAGGACCAGACGATGACGCTTGGTCATGCTTTGGAAATGCAGCACACTGAGTTTTCGTCCGCAGGTGATGATCGGGCTCGGCAAGGCGGGTAGTCCGGCGATTCGTTCTGATGACAAGCAAGCGCGATATTAGAGTCGACAAATCGGATTCGGCCCGCGCGTCGAACCAGTGAGGATGTTGAGGTCCTGGACCTGTTCTGTTCTCGTTTCGTTTGATGCGGTTTCGAGGGTCACGACATGAACGGTGACCCCGACCTTCGCACAGACAATCGCGGGCTCGCAGTTCATCTTGTCAGGCTCCGGACCGGTCCCCATCCCATCGGAGCCTTCATGCTTGGGCATGGACACAGTTCGCCAGTTCCTTCAATCATTTGAGCGGTCCAATCTGTTTCGTATCCCTGGTTCCAGACCCTGCCCGACCGGCTTCCCGCGTGGCATGGCCATGGCAAGCGTGGTTGAGCTTTGATATCGGAAACTTCGGAACGGTGTCTGGGCCGACGAGGTCTCGACACTACCTAGTCATGATGTTTGCGGGCAGAAGAACGGAATGGATAAAAAATGTGTCCCCCTCACCCCACCCGAAGGTCACGTACAAGTCGTCCCCCCTCCTCTCTGGCCTGACCACAGTCCCTTCAAGTGTATCAGACCGGGTAAAAAAGGTCAGGGTGTCAGATCAAAGCTATCAGACCGTGCGAACCTCCAGTAGCTGGGTGCGCATAATTCTGCCGCAGGTGATCTCTTTGTTGTGCATGAAGGGACGGCCCGTGAGGCGGTGCAATTTTCTGGGTGAGAGCCGTTGCAGGCTGAGAGAGCACTAATAGTGTACTTTGGCCGAGCGTGGTCATGAGCAAGGCCGAGAGGGGGAGGGGGCGCTGGATAGGAGGTAGCCAAGTACTATAGTATATACTTGGCTGCTTGGGTACATCATGGTGATACCCAGTACCGCATAGTCTCACGAAACTGGCCAACGCTACTATGACCAGTTTAGCCCCTGCAAACAGTTCTTCAACCCACAATTAATCCACAACACCACATCACACCTTTCCTACTAAGGCTTCCAGAACTCTACAAACGATCCGGAATTCCTTACAAAGCAATATATCTTTCGCGGCGCGTCCTCACACTGACGGCAGCGTTTCTTGGTAAATCTCACAATGTATCTTTTGTCTCTACAAACACTAAGATCTTGTGGGCAGTGGATTTCCTTTTGGCCAATTGACACAAATGTAAACTGGTCATAGCGTTGGCCAGTTTCGCGAGATTATGCGGCAGTAGCACCTGCTCGTGGGGCTCTGAGAATGCCAGGCAACATTAAATCATCGTAGAGAGCCCTAACCCTCACCTCCCACCGGACTTGCCCTTCGGTCCAACGGCACAGCTCGGCGTGACGTCGAACCTACTTTGTGCCGTGCATGCAGTACATCTGTACCTACCTATGAGTGCCAGCTGCGCCCCCCTCCCCTTAGCCCCCCGACCCTCACGGCTGTGTGCTCACACTTATCAGGAATCCGTACGGAATATTCAGTGTTGACCCTGGTACGTTGAACACTGGGATGTCGCGCCTGGCGTGCAGCAGCGGGCAGCGTTCACGGGTTGCAGATAGCCCGGGCAAGCACGGGTTATGTAAGTATCGTACCTACTTTGTAGCACACTACCTACTCTGGTAGGCACTAGTACTATGGTAGGCGCCGAGGGTAACTCTGGCGGCCGCAGGTGACAAGGCGCCTGATGCAATTCACCACACCTGCGTTCCGACCTTTCAACTCTGTCCAACACCTTTTCCTCCTGTCAAGTCAACCCACACACTGCAGCAATTGTTCTTTTACTTGAACGGAGGGTCGTCCGACCCTTGAACCATACGACAATACCCATTGTTTCAGACTGGCTGCCGCCGACCGACCAGCATGGCGTCGTAAATCGACGAAGACCTCGATCCATCCGCTCTCACGCTCGTTGCCGTACCGTACTGTATCGCATCCCTTCGGACTGTACTGGAAATCCGGGCTGCGTCCACCCAAACCACCTCGTTCCTCGCGCAGTTTCATCGCCCAACGTCGAGTCGGCTCAGAACCTCGTCAAAGCAACAGTTTTCCCATACCAAGCCCTCCCAAAGCGTACCGAGGCAACAAGCGACCATGACCGACTCGCCTCCCTCGCCCTTCTCGACGCCCAAGCGCAAGAGAACAGATCTGGTCCTCGAAGACGCCCCTGAGCCGCCGAGCCCACAGCAGCATTTCTCCTTCGATTTGAACGTCGACAACGTGGCAGGCTCGCTTCCGGCTAGCGGCAGCAACAGCCCTCGCACAAAGGTTGCCCACCGGTTCCGCGGCCTGGCCCTCGGCGAACCGCAGCATGGTGGGGGCGGGGTTGGGGTCGCTGTCGCAATGCCTACGCCGGCCCAGGGTCCTGATCTCCTGCAGCGGAGCACACCCGCTGCTGATAACGATACGGATGCCGCTGCCGTTGCCGACAGGATGCAAATCGACGAGGACGAGTCCAAGATGAGGAAACGGACGCGGATATCGCCTGCGCCAGATACAATTATCGAATCTTCGCATCAGCAGGCAGGCATCTCAGAGGCGGCTGGAGTTCCGAAGAGCCAGCCTCATGGTGAGGCTGACCAGGCTGGCGCGGTGGGATTTCGAATTGGACTGAACAACGACGCACAGTTGAAGTCGAATCCTGTTGGGCAGGGCGATCTCGACCAGACCATCTTGGCGTCGTCCCCCAAGCCATCACCTTCGAAACTTTCAAGACATATACCCGCTGGCAATCGCCCCGGCGAGAATCTGAAGAACAGAGGCCGGAAACGAGCCGGCACACCGCCCCTCCCAGGCAGCAGCAGCGCCACCAAGTCCAACACACCCACCGACACACAAGTAGCTGAAATCATCGATCCCATCCGCGCCGCCCTGACCTGGCACGAGGACGAGATCACGGTCTATGACCCGGAGGACGAGGACGATGACGGCGTGGGCATCAATGGCATTGGGTTTAAGCCGACCCCAGCGATTGCATACGCACGCACCATGAAGAGGAGGCAGCAGCTGGCCGAGTACAAGAAACGCGAGGAGAGGGAAGCGAGGGCGCGAAGGAGCCATCGCAGACGGGGAGGCAGTCCGTCGAGATCCACTGCGGCACCACCGAAGCTGGAGCAAAAGGATGCTGGCGAAAGGAAAGTGCGGTTCACGGAGGGAAAGGACACTATGATGATCGAGACGATTTGACGACCATTCTTTTTTTTGGGACGGGGACACTTTGCTTTTCATGTGCGCCGCGGCCGGCAGAATCGGAGGCTAGGAGTACTCTCTCATCGACATTGCTATCGGGGCATTTCTGCTGGCACAATCCTTTAGAGTCGTAGGGAGCAACTGCAGACTACACACGTGGTCGGTCATGGAAACACACAGGAGTTCGGCTTATGGAGGAGAGAACAGCGCCTTTTCGATTTATGGGATTGGGGGGATGGAGCAGGAACCGGTCATTGCGGCCTTTGGCCGACAGGACGAGAAAGCTGATCCAAGAGATAGCTTCGAAGTATACCCACCAAACGCCGCGATAATGCAATATGACATAGTTTCCAGGCGCCTTCTCAATGCCTCGATTTCTCGCTCTTCACCATCTCCTACCAGAACTTGTACCAGCTCTTTTGCGTGGCCGTCTGTTCGGCAGTCTCTTGCCCTCTCTGCTTTTGTAACCTCTTCTCGTCCTCTTGCTTCTTCTGCTCTGCCTGCTTCTTGGTAACCACCTCGACGACCCGCTTCATATTAGCCCGCTCGACCCGTCTTTGGTATTGGCAGTATTCGTATGCGATGATACTGACTGCGGCTCCGGAACCGACTGCCCAATTTGCGGCTTTTGGTACTGGGGCTTTACGACGCATGATCAGTATTCTGATTGGTGTACTTGACAAGTCCTTCCATCTGTGGGACGGCCAATATGTACTGCATACCTCCTATGATATATCTCAAGAAGCCAATCGCACCTCCAGACCCAATGCCCGTCAACAGCCCCTCCCTCGTACAGGGCGCCTGGTGTACCTTGAGAAAGTCGTCCGGCTTTATAGTCGTCACGGCCTCGCCCAGAGTCGCGCGCTTGTTCGGGTCAACGCCCTCGGGTATGGGTCTCGACTTGAGCGAGACCTCCGCAAAGCGCTGGGCTGCGGCCGCATCCGCCTCTTTTTGTCGCTCGCGGTCGACTGCCTGGACGTAGGAGGGGTCGTTTGAGGAGGGATTGGGAGGAGTTGAAGCGGACATGATGGGCTACATCAGACAGAAAGAACTGCCCAGGCAATGTGAACCCACAAGGAAAAAGATATGGTCTGTGAGATTGACTTTTTGTGAAGTTCATTCAGGTACAGTCAGTCTATGGGCGCATCGAGGACCCTGTCGTGACGTTCTCGAACCGCAAAAGTTCATGCCGGTTGGTCTGTGCGGCGTGCAGGGATGCCAGCTCATGCAGGGCCCCGGCGTGCAGATCAATTTACATGGGTCGCGTCTCGACGCGGTTCCCTCTGCACTCAAGAACGCGTCGAACTTGGAGGGGAAGAGAGAAGAACCACTTTGATATTCTGCAAGGAGCCAACAACATGATATTGGATTCTGCTGACAACCTAACTACACACCTGTTCATGAGATTCTGCTCATGATTTCCCCAGCATTGTCATTTTCCTCCCAGCAGAATATCGACGGTTATTCATGCTCAGGACCTCGATTTCCTTTCACTCTTTGACTTCCCGCTTCCTTGATTTGACACGCACTGTCACACGCGTAGACAACCTACGACCACAAATCCTCCACTTCAACATTTCGAATTGAACATTTTGACAGACTCAGATCCTCCTCGCCAACAATCATCCCCTCCCGAAGTCGACCCACAATGCCGAACGTCTCGCTCCGCCGGCCCCAAAAGGGCTTCCGCGGCGGACGCGGCGGCGGCAAACAAGCCTACCACGGGGTATCCCGACCGCGGACCTTCGCCTCCTCCACGGCGCGCCCCGAGGCCACATCGACCGACGAGCGGTGGGAGCGCACGCGGCTCGCGCACCGCATCGACGAGAACATGGGCTTCGCGCGGTACGAGGCGGGCCGCCCCCGCGAGGGCTGGCTCGTCAACGTGCAGCCCACGGCGCTCGAGGACCCGCGCGTCCCGGGCGGGGGCGGGCGCGCCGCGCTCGACTGCTACTTCATCGAGGAGGACGGCGCCACCTTCAAGGCCACCGTCGAGTACGAGCCGTACTTCCTCGTCGCCGTGCGCAAGGGCCGCGAGATGGAGGTGGAGGAGTGGTGCAAGCGCGTGCCCGGCGGCGGCGTCGTGAGGAGCGTGCGGAGGGTCGAGAGGGAGGACCTCAAGATGCCGAACCATCTGCTGGGGTACCGGCGGACGTTTCTGGAGCTGAGGTTTGCGAATGTGGGCGACCTGCTGGTTGCCAGGCGGGAGATCATGCCCGTGGCCGAGAGGAATAAAAAGGGCATGGATGCCATGGATGCTTACGCGGAGGTCGCTGCGTGAGTATAATCTCTCGTTCTTGTGGTGACGGAAGCGAGAGAAGAGCACAAGGGCTGATCACCGAACAGAACCAACAACGGCACCTTTGACCTTTTTGACGATGCACGAGATGACGACAGACGACTCAATACCTCGATATCCGACGCGAGTGATTTCATTGTTGATATTAGAGAATACGACGTTCCATACCATGTTAGAGTAATGATAGACAAAGGTCCGTATCTCACAACTCCCCTTGAGGCTCCAGCACTGACCTTCTCCAGGCATACGGGTGGGAAAATGGTATTTCGTGGAAGCAAAACACGGCGTTACGACCATGACGTGCAACGAGGAGCACCTCGCCATGGCCGATCCGGTGGTTATGGCCTACGATATTGAGACCTGCAAGGCACCCTTAAAATTCCCCGACGCAGCCGTCGACCAGATCATGATGATTTCATACATGATCGACGGCCAGGGCTTCCTCATCACCAACCGGGAGGTGGTATCAGAAGACATTGCCGACTTCGAGTACACGCCCAAGCCCGAATATCCAGGTCCCTTCATGATCTTCAACGAGCCGAACGAGCGCGCCGTCATCGAGCGGTTTTTCATGCACATCAAGGAGGCCAGACCAACAGTCATCGCGACGTACAACGGTGACTTTTTCGATTGGCCGTACGTCGAGACGCGGGCGAGCGTCAACGGGATAGACATGTACCACGAGATCGGCTGGAAGAAGGACAGCGAGGACCAGTTCAAGTCGAATTACGGCGCCCACATGGACTGCTTCCACTGGGTGAACCGAGACAGTTACCTCCCGCAGGGCAGTCGTGGCCTGAAGGCTGTGACGGTCGCAAAGCTTGGATACGACCCCGACGAGCTCGACCCGGAGCTGATGACACCGTATGCCGCGGAGAGGCCGCAGACGCTGGCCGAGTACTCCGTTTCCGATGCCGTGGCGACGTACTACTTGTACATGAAGTATGTGCACCCATTCATCTTCTCGCTGTGTACCATTGTCCCGCTCGGCCCCGACGACACTGAGCGCAAGGGTACTGGAACGCTTTGCGAGATGCTGCTGATGGTGCAGGCGTACAACCACGAGATTGTGTTGCCAAACAAGCACATGTCGCCCAAAGAGGCATTCTGGGAAGGCCATCTGCTCGAGTCCGAGACGTATGTTGGTGGCCATGTCGAGAGTATCGAAGCCGGTGTGTTTCGCGCCGACATACCGGTAAATTTCTCCGTGGACACGGGCGCTGTGGATGAGCTCATCAAGGATCTGGACAACGCGTTAAAGTTCGTCATCACCATCGAGGAGAAGAAGAAGCTTGAGGATGTTGAGAACTACGAGGAGGTCAAGAGTCAGATCCTGGAACGGTTGAACTCGCTGAAGGAGACGCCAAATCGCAGCGAGAGGCCGCTGATCTATCACTTGGACGTTGCCTCCATGTACCCCAACATCATGACGACGAACAGGTTGCAGCCAGACTCCATGATCGAGGAGTCGGACTGTGCAGCTTGCGACTTCAACCGGCCCGGCAAGACTTGCGACAGAAGATTACCTTGGGCGTGGAGAGGCGAGTACCTCCCAGCGAAGAGAGATGAGTACAACATGATCAGGCATGCGCTGGAAAATGAGAGATTCCCCGGCAAGTGGCCAAATTCGCCAACGCGCACGTTTCAGGACCTTCCCGCGGGTGAGCAGGCAGACCTCGTGCGGAAGCGGCTGCAGCTTTACTCGCAAAAGGTCTACCACAAGATTCACGACTCGACGACGACGGTCAGAGAGGCTATCATTTGTCAACGAGAAAATCCGTTCTACATCAATACCGTGAGAGACTTCCGAGATCGTCGGTACGACTATAAAGGCAAGGCAAAGGTGTGGAAGGGCAAGACGGACAGCCTCAAATCTTCAGGGGCGTCCGGATCCGAGATTGATGCGGCCAAGAAGATGATCATCCTTTTCGACTCCCTGCAATTGGCACACAAAGTCATCCTGAACTCCTTCTATGGCTATGTCATGAGAAAGGGCTCGAGATGGTACTCTATGGAAATGGCTGGTGTCACCTGTCTAACGGGAGCTACCATTATCCAACTGGCTCGAGGTCTGGTAGAAAGACTTGGTCGACCTCTGGAATTGGACACAGACGGTATCTGGTGCATGCTGCCGGCCACTTTTCCCGAGAACTTCGCGTTCAAGATGAAGGGCGGCAAGAAGCTAACCATCTCCTACCCTTGTGTTATGTTGAACCACCTGGTACACGACAAATTCACCAACCACCAATACCAGGATCTGGTAGATCCCAAGAGTTTCAAGTACGAGACGCACAGCGACAACTCCATCTTCTTCGAAGTCGACGGTCCATACAAGGCAATGGTGCTGCCCACCTCGAAGGAGGAAGACAAGAATTTGAAGAAGCGCTACGCCGTGTTCAACGACGACGGCAGTCTCGCGGAGCTGAAGGGTTTCGAGGTCAAACGAAGAGGTGAGCTGAAGCTCATCAAGATCTTTCAGCAGCAAATTTTCAAGTTCTTCCTCGAGGGTTCCACCCTCCCGGAGTGCTACGCTGCGGTCGCCAAGGTTGCCAATCGTTGGCTGGACGTGCTACATAGCAAGGGCGTGACGCTGGCCGATGAGGAACTCATCGACCTCATTGCTGAAAATCGCAGCATGTCCAAGACCCTCGAGGAGTATGGTTCGCAAAAGTCCACGTCCATCACCACCGCCAAGCGCCTAGCGGATTTCTTGGGCGAGGGTATGGTCAAGGACAAGGGGTTGAACTGCAAGTTCATCATCTGTTCGAGGCCCAAGAATGCACCGGTTACTGAACGTGCTATCCCTGTGGCTATCTTTTCGGCCGAGTTGGACGTGAAGCGGTTGTACTTGACAAAGTGGCTGAAGGAGGTGCCAACGGATGCTGATCCTAGGGCCCTCCTCGACTGGGACTATTACCTGGAGCGTTTAGGATCAGTCATCCAGAAGCTCATCACCATTCCTGCTGCGTTGCAGAAGATCCGCAACCCAGTGCCACGAGTACCGCACCCCGATTGGCTACAGAGGAGGATCAATATCAAGGATGACAAGATGAAGCAGAAGAAACTCACGGACTTGTTCAGCAGAGGACCCCTGGAAGATGTTACGAACATCAAAGGACGATCTCTTGCCGACCTTGAGGACTTTGGTACGCAAATGCTGAAGCCGAAGCCCGTGGCCGACGTTGTCGCGCATTCCCAGAAGACACCCGCTGCACAGAAGAGGAAGTCACCAGAGCCAGAAGAGAACCTCGATCCCTTTGCGGCGCTGCCCAAGGTCATGCCGAATCCGTCCGACGACTATGCTGCTTTCTTGGAGTACCAGAAGAAGAAGTGGAAGATCCAGAAGCAGGCCCGGATCCGCCGCCGCCACCTTTTTGGCGAGCGCCGCGCCCCGCAGAACAACATTCAGCAGGCCTTCCGTGATCAAGCCGAAGTGACCTTCCGCAACACATGGCAGCTCTTGCAGCTGAAACCGACTGACACGCCGGGGCTGGTCACCGCTTACGTGCTCATCGACCACAAGATCCACGCGGTCAAAATCAAGGTGCCGCGCCAGGTCTTCCTGAACCTGAAGAGTAAAGATCTTCCGGACATCGAGATCGAGGGTTGCGACGTCGAGCAAGTCAACCACACGCTGCCGAATGGGCACTCGTCTGTGCATCTGTTCAAGCTGACGGTGCCCGAGGACGTCTATTTTGCCGAAGCGGAGAAGTTCTCGTTGCTGTTCAACCATCCTAGCGTGGAGGGCGTGTATGAGAGACAGGTGCCGCTGAATATCCGCGCTGTGCTGCGGTTGGGCAATCTGTGTACCATCGACGAGAGCAAGCCTGGCGTCCTTGGTCAGGGGCTTGATCAGGGGTTTGAGTTGCCCAGTCTGATGAGGCCCGCGAAGCCCAGGTCTTACCTCGGCGGGTCGAGGATGGCGTTCATCTACCTGTCTCACATCTCATCCGGCGAGAGGCAAATATTTGGCATCTTTTCCAGTACGGGGGACGCGGCTCATGTGGTTATCTTGCACAAGAACAAAGAGAGCGGTCAGGATCTGCCGAACATCAACAAGATGTACTCGGATCTGCGGGCCAGACATGCGGAGCAGGCTGCGGTCGACGGGTCAAACTGGGAAGAGTGTTTCCCGTACCAAGAGAAGATGGCCTTTAAGATCACCCAGGTCACGACACGGCGCAAGGCATTCCTCGAGATTGGTGACGTGGTCAAGAGGATGAGAAAAGACGAGACCAAACCGCTGGTCTTGGTGGTGCAGTCCTCGCAGAGAAATCTGCTGGTGCACGACATTCCCATCCTGGGTGAGATGCCAGTGCTGCCGCTCAAGTACAACGTTGACGATAGCTCGTTGCCTCCTCTGGGTTGGCAGTCTGTCGTTGCGCGACGGTTGATCAACCACTACCTTGGCCTCGGGCCGTGGATACTGCACCTCACTGCCTTGGCCCGTTACGCCGATATCCCGCTTTGCAACCTCGAACGGGAGGATCCTCGTTTCTTGATTGATGTTGCTTACGCAAGACGTCTACAGAGCAACAATGTTGTTTTGTGGTGGTCTGCCGGGCCTCGACCTGACCACGCTGGATATGAGCTGGACGATGTTACTGGACCTTTGGACACCGTGCAGATGCCCTCGATCAACACGCCCGGCACATACTCGTCTGTGTGCATCGATCTCGAAGTCAAGAATCTCGCCATCAACACAATCCTCACCTCATCACTGATCAACGAGCTCGAGGGTGCGGACTCCGTGTCATTCAACCCAGCCGGCGATGGCGCAGCAGGAGACGGTATGGAGGTGCTATCCTCTGACAGCGCCTTTGCCAATGCCGGCATCCAGGTCCTGCGAGAGATGGTCAAGGGCTGGTGGGCAGAAGCCTGCCGAGGCAACGAGATGGCGGATGTCATGGTTCAACACCTTGTGAGATGGGTCGAGAACCCAGACTCATTCCTCTATGACCGCGCACTGCATTACTACGTGCAGATGATGTCACGCAAGGCCTTCCAGCAGCTCATGGCGGACTTTCGGCGCGTCGGCTCGCAGGTCATCTTTGCGAATGCGAACCGTTTGCTGTTACAAACGACCAAGGCCGAGGTGGGCAATGCATACGCGTACAGCCAATACATCCTCAAGTCCATCAAGGGCAAGCCGTTGTTTCACTTCATCGATCTTGAGATCAAGGAGTACTGGGACTACCTGGTATGGTACGACGAGTTCAATTATGGCGGCAAGGCCACCCAGCAAGTCATTGAGGCCGACACGCAGAATCTCGAGACCATCATGCACTGGCAGATGTCGACCTTCCTCCCCGTCCGCCTACAGTCCACCTTCTCTGACTGGGTGATCGAGTTCATGACACTCATGCACAGCCTCAAGCGCCCTATGTTCGGCTCCGATCCCAACTCGACACCACGTCTGACTCAGCTTCCCCACAATCGTAGCAGTCAAGACGAAGACTCCCAGGGCGGCATCATCCTCGACAAGGCCTACGAGAAGCCCCTCAAGCGGGACATCCAGGGCCTCCTGGCCACTCAAAAACGCGAGCTCCTCCACCCCGAACTCGCAGCCGACTACAACTTCCCCGTGCTCCCCGGCTCGCACCTCAGCCTGGGCCACAGCAACGCGGTCCTGGAGCTCGTCAAGATGCTCATGCAGGTGCTCTCCCTGGACAAGAACATCGTGACGGACGCGCGGCACATCCGCAAGGACCTCCTCGCGCTCTTCGACGTGCGCGAGTTCAGCAGGGAGGGCACGTTCCAGAACCCGTCCGAGTCCCTGCGGCTGGCGCAGGTCAGCTGCGACAACTGCACGATGGCGCGGGACCTCGACCTCTGCCGCGACGAGGACCTCCTCCCGCCGCCCGAGAGCCCGGACGAGCCCGTCGTGTGGCGCTGCGGCTTCTGCGAGGCCGAGTACAACCGCAACGACCTCGAGGAGAGGCTCGTCGGGGACGTCGAGGCGTTCGTGGCGAGCTGGGCGTGTCAGGACCTCAAGTGTACCAAGTGCGGCGCGCTGAGGGTCAACGAGTTCATGGAGCATTGCGTCTGCTCCGGCGCCTGGGGCGAGTCGGTGAGGAGGGATGAGGTGTTGAGGCGGCTGAGGGTGTATCGGAACGTGGCGAAGTGTTTTGGGCTGCGCATGCTCGGGGACGTGGTCGAGGGTGTGTTTGCGGATTTGTAGATAAGGGCTTGGAGAGAAGGGCTCGCTGTCGAGAATGGCGCACGTGTTGGTTAGTGATTCGTATGGCCGCTGGTTGTTTTCAAGGCGAAGGCCGTCATCACCGTCTCCTATCATGCACGATTATCATGAAAGGGGCTCTTCTTTTGCTGGGTACCGTTGCATCGGGAGGCATTTCGTGGCGTTTGGGCAACGTTCTGTCAGGTAGCATCCCTGGAGCTTGTTCATGGGCGGAGTCTTGTTTGTTCGATATACAATGGCATTGTAATTTCTCTCGATGGAATGGGCTTTGTTGGCCGTGTTGCAAAAGCCACAAGTTTCTAGGAGCTTTTGGCTAATCTTCCGCCAGATGTCCCCACGACAATCATGTTCAACGCTGACACTTCCAAGCTCACATGGAACGAACTTGGGGGGCAAGTGCACGAAGACCTTATCGCTGCTGCAATCAAAGAGCAAAGCAGTGGTCAGGGCCATGCTTCTCTACCACAGACGCTTCTGAACACCTGGGCATTTGAACAAAACACTAAAGTAGGTCCTCCAAGAAGAAAGGCCCTCAAGTGCTCTCCTTCATTGGAATGATCGTGGCTGAACTGTTAAGTCATCGAGATCCCTAGATATGACTGGCAAAACTCAAAGACACACCTGGGCATCCTTTCCATCTTTTTGCGTACCACACAGAGGTGAATAGCGACGTAGATGTGCACATGATAACAAGTTGCAGGGCCGTCTGCTTCTGAGGATCAGGAGGACAAGGCTATGTACTTAAGTCCTCAGTAGGTCCTAGTGGGTCGCACTCGAGAAGAGAAACTCCTGGCCGCCTCATTTTTGGATCATGCTCCAATTGTCTGCCCTTTCGAGTGGGTCGCTTTGCTTTGTATCGCGATTACCTGGGAACCAAGTTAAAGCACCTTTGCACACTCAGCTAAGCCAGCTTGTCATTCAAGCCCATTGCTATCTTCTGTACCAACATTGAAATATCTGAATTTCAACCAATCCACACTGTTTTCTTCCCTTGTTCAACCGCTGCAAACGCTGGCAGCGTATTCAGATATTCTATGTCAACTTTTCTGGAAAGTCCATAACCCTCCATTGGAACCCTGCACGCAATCCCTTTTCTTGAGGTTGCCTCATCATGACCTCTAGACATCACAGCATTAACAACGGACGATCCCACATCTCATGGCGAGTTGTCCGTTGCGTCTCAGATATCCCGCCTTGTCGTTCCGTGTTGATTCTTTCAACAAAGCCAGAATGCCTATAGGTATTCTGTATCACCAATTGTAAATCAAGCAATTTCAAACGCTATTTTCTATCAATTCGTTTTTGCTGTGAAGATGTCTGTGTGTGATTAGCACGGCGTCTGCCTGTGATTTCCAAGATGACGGCGTTTTCCCAGTTGCACCATTTGCACCCTCTAAACACATTTATCATCATACACCTTTCAAGATACTCCGTCTACGCTAGAGCCTCTATCATAGTCTTGAGTCTGCACTATCTACAAATATCTGTTGTATGGGATGACTCTGCTCGTCGTTCTTTCCCCCTTCCACACCTCGATGCGATATCTGGGCTTTCTGGATCGCCAACGCCAGCTACGTTCCTGCACTTTAGGGTCTTCATAGTATCTCTAGGAGGGAGCAAGGGCCCAGTGGCATTGGTGTTGTTTCAGGAATGCTTTCAGATGGTATGGTGTAGCCAATATCAATGGCCCTGTCCAACGACACTAATCGATAACTTGGGGCACTCACTACCTTTGAGATTGGAGCTAGATTGTACAGTAAGACTTCGTACTGGCTATTGGAACTCGTTGATGCTGAAGTAAATCTTCAATTTTGCACCAGACTTCATCCGTCCGTCAAGGCAGTTTAAGTATTAAAACCTTTAGAGAAAGTCACCCCTCAAGTGGTCCATATCCCTCTAACGTCTCTTGATACCATATGCTCTTCCAACAAGACGCATCTGCATATAGCTCAAATTATAGCAGGCCACAAATCATGAATTACTCCGTACTCCATTCCCAGGGCCTCTGACTGACGTGTTACTTGAACTGTAGAGTGGTTTTCACAGCATGCGGATCCTGCTATGAATCACTAGATTCAGCACACTTGAAAACACAACGAACGGTTTCTTTCAAATCGCTCTTGCTGTTCTTCGTGCCCCGGTAAGGCCAGTATCACAAGCAGCTGTGACTCGCAAAGCGGACCCACAAGGCGCCTATAAGTTCAAACAGCCCGGCCAGCCTTGCTGTACACGAGCCAATCCTTTTCCCCTTCCACTTCCAACAGCCACTCCCGCCAGACAACTAAAAGGTTACTCTTCCATATAAGGATAGCATCTTCCATTATCTTTTTTTCAATCCTGATGGTGCCCTGCACCGCTGGTTTCTCACCCGAGCAAGAACCGCCTTCGGCTTCTGGTTCTGACTCAAGCTGTCTCTACACCATCCTAGCACAGCCCGCTGCCTGCGCCGAGGCTGACTTGGCATCACTACCCATTGGAACGAATTACACTACTGTATCTCGTATTCTTCCCGACAAGGCCTCGGCTCAGATCGATCTTGTTCATCTTTGCTACAAAGCTTCTTTTGACAAGACGTCTTACCCAGACTCTGGTCGCTCCAACTCCAATTGTCGGCCAGCTTCCATTGAGCAGACACAAGCCATGGCCCCGGAAGGCCAACCTGCTTGCAATTGTGCAACCCACAAGAGCGAACGCATTCATACCAACCAGCCAACCAAAGATAGTCCTCCAGTGGATGAAGTCTCCACCTCGAGGCTGAGTGGAGGCAAGACCTCGGACGAAACCAAAGCTATCACTGCCGTGACGGACAAAGTCACCACCTCGGCTTCACTCACAAATCGCCCCGCCAACAAGGCTGCCTCCAACAACGCCAGTCACACCACAGCCAACGTCAACCCTGACGGCATCGAGAATGACAACCTAGTCTCTGATTCCGGCTGGAACACTACTCAATCATCTGAGTGCGAGGACGACACCTTTAAGACGAACACCACGGGTTCCACGAAACCTCCTATCATTGACTCTTCTGAAGTCATCTCGGCCAACTCCAACCAGTCGAAACACTCCACGCTCCTGTCGAAGGGCTCGCTTCCATTTTTCAGCCTTCCTACAACCGAGACTGCTAAGATTGCAGCATCTGCTCAAATCGCACCTGCGTTGTCTCAGACTACAAGCACACCCATGGCCCAACAGCCCCAGCCAAAGAAGTTTTCAACTGTGTCCCAGTCACGCTTCTTCCCAGCCAGTGCGACCAGCCCTGAGACGACACAGACAACCTTGCAGGCTGCCCCCTACGCAGATTGTGCCCTGAGTGCTTCCAACCAATCAGCCTCTCCTTTCTTCCCGGAGGGTCTTACTGGCTTCAGAAACTCGCTTGGAGCCAGCAACATACCCATGGTTTCTGAACAGAAGAGTCTGACTCCGGAGAACATGGATGGCAAAGACCGGGCTCAGAGGGGCATGGCTCAGCCTTTGTCCTCAGCGTTTGGTCTGGTGAAGCAGAGCTTCGAGGGTGACACATCTCCTGGCCTACACGATGGCAATTTTGACATGCGGGCTCTGGAGCTGGCCCTTGGACAGGTAGGCGGAAGTACTCGGGAGTCTGTTCAACAAGGACACAATTATCCTGGTGATGGCTATCTGCGGTCTACAGTCTATCCACTCTTGCAGGAGTACCAGTCCTTCCGCTCGAGGCAGGAAGATGACTCGAGGTCTCTCGATGTTGACAACCAAACCTTTGCCAACAAGGCTACAAACTACCCCACCGCCGAGTACCTCATGCCTACAAGCACTCTTACCCGAGCTCCTCCTGGCTTTACTGCGGCCCAAGAGTCTGATGCCACGCAGGGCTTTGTCAGAGACTCAGATTCCATCCCAGCAGTCCGTTCTGATTATCCCCGAGGCGCTACTAATATCCAGAGCCTGGAGATGGTCGCTGATACCAACAAGACCCAGAAGAGTCTCACTGCCACTCGTCCTGGCCAGTCTTGGGTGACTGAGCTGCCCAACTGGCGCACCAATGCTGAGACACCTGGCAACCAGGTTCCAGCCAACCTCCGAAACGCAAACAGCACCTCCTACTTCTCCAGATTTTCCGACTTCGCCCCTGCCTCGCGGCCACAGATAGCTGGCCCTCCCTCTCCCACCACGGTGGTGAGCAATCTGGCAACCAACACCTCCGGCACCCTCCCTCCAAGTCAGGCTTCGAATTCGAGCTCTGCGGGTCAGTGTTCTATACGCCGGCCCTACAAAGTCTTCAAGCCCATGGCTACCGTCCTCTACCCCAACGCGTCCAAGCAACCCCTGAGCGACGAGGAGAAGGCTTGGCGACACCAGAACGGCATTTCAGACAAGTATCTGGGAAACCCCAACAACCCCAAGAACAAATCCGCCAAGATTCCCGACGAGATGAACTGTTCCCTCTGGCTCACCAACCTTCCGGACGTCTGCAGCTACAAGGACTTGCTGGGGGCCATCGCAAAGCACCGTCCTGGCCGCGTCTGGAGCACCTTCATCAACGCCCCCATCGGCTACGAAAACCAGAAAGACCAGGAGCAGCAGTCCGGCGGATACGGTTCCCACTACGGCCCCCTCGCACGCGACTGCACGATGCCGCCCCCTGATTCTTACAATAGTTATCTTCCTCTGAGCCACCGCACCTCTGCTGCCAAGGTCATCTTCTACCACCCGCTGGAGGCCCAACGCCTGATGGCCATCGCCGAGCGGAGGATGTTCGAGGTGAACGGCCGGGTCGTCCGGTGCATGTGGAACCGACACAAGACGGCCGCGCAGACCTACGAGAACCCGACGTCGCGGGTGCTGCTGGTCGAGGGCCCCGGGTCCATCGTGAACGAGGAGCACCTGGCCACCATCTTCAGCCAGTACTTCGAGTACCAGACGGAGGAGGTCATCACCGTGGCCGAGGACGACAAGTGGCGCGCGGTCGAGTGGCGGTTCGGGAGCATGCGGGCCCAGGCCCACAGCGCCTACCAGATGCTGCGGAGCGTGTACCCCGGCGTGGTGACCGTCAAGTGGGCCGTGGACCCGTGTGCTGGATACCTGGCCTGGTCTGACCGAGACAATGGCCGCTTTGGACCTTCCAGTGAACCGGAGAGACGGCGCCTGATGTTTGATCCATCCCTGAGCCTGTGCTTTGATGCGTAGAACAAGGCTGCACAACCTTACACCTCCGCTGCAAAGCACTCTGCTCGTCTTTACAAAAAAAAAAAACCGTTTTCACCCTCTCAGAGATCAGAAGGACTTCTATAATCGGAGTTTCTCCTCGGCACACGTGCATCCCACCACCTTATTATCGGCAGCATCGTCTCAGATCATTGCGTTAGATATGCAGATGTCCACAGGATGAACCAACACCAAGGATAAGACATGAGAGAAGGGTGGGAACATGTGGGAGGTGGTGCAAGGCAAGGTGTATGTGGGATTGCCATTTTCAAGGCAAAGCAGGTGGGAGGCCTATCATGGGGCCAAGAGGATTCACAGATTGACTGGTTTAATTGAAATATACTTAGACAGAGGCACTTAGCTTGCTCTGGCCAGCATAGGTTGTTAATATTAAAAGACGTCATCAAAACCCAAGCAAGTCCATTGGTTTTAGTATCTAGCCACATACTGACAACTGATACTGTTGCGCAATGTATTTACAAAAGTAAGCATGCCCAAGTTCCAAGGGCCAAAAGAGACGGCCCATGACCTATAGTATTAATGTCCCCGACGACCCAGCGTCATGCCACCAGAAGCGTTCCAAACGCCTACCGTCCCATGAAGTCCGTCCCGCCATGCATAACATGTTCACTCAGAATTTACTCAAGCAGCTGCGTTAGCCTTGCCGTCACCAAACCCGCAGCCCGTCTTCGGTGCAGCATTCCCAACAGCCGACCCAGAGCAGACGCCGACGACCTGGCCCCCGCTCATGACACTGGCGCAGCACACGTCGGCCAGATTCGCCTGCTGGGCGCCGCAGTCCTTGGCGTTGACGCAGGCGCCCGTGACGAACTGCTTGTTCTGCTGGTTCCCCTTGCCCGCGTTCAACTTGGGATCAGGCAACGTAGCCGGCTGCGCCTGTGCGGCGGCGGCCTGGGGGGCAGCAGGTGCCGCCGCGGCCTGCCCCGAGGCAGCAGAGCCGTTGCTCGCCGAGGTGCCGCTGGCCGCCCCGGCGGCACTGGCCCCCGCCGCCGAGCTCGCCGCCCCGTCGCCGAACCCGCACCCGAGCTTGGGCGCCGCGCTGCCCACCGCCGAGCCCGAGCACACGCCCACCGTCTGGCCCGAGGACGCGTCGACGACGCTCGCGCAGCACACGTTGCTGAGGTCCGCCTGCTGCGCCCCGCAGTCCCTGGAGCTCACGCACCGGCCCGTGATGAACTGGGCGTTCTCGCCGTTGCCCGCGCCCGCGTCGAGGGACGGGTCGGGGAGCTGGGCCCGGCCCTGGACGACGGAGACGAGCGGCTGGCGGGCGGCCGCCCGGCGCTGTTCGAATCTCGCCAGGCGCCGGCGCCCGTTGGCGGAGGGGGGCGCAGCAGAAGACGCCTGGGACGAATTCGTCGCCGCCGGGCCGGACGCCGCGCCCTGGGCGAACGAGCTCGCCGGGCAGACCTGCGCGGTGCCCGCCACGCCGGTGCCCTGGTCGCCGAAGCCGCAGCCCTGCTTGCCCTGCTGGGTCGTGGCGCCGCACCCGGAGCAGATGCCGATCGCCTGGCCGCCCGCCTGCGGCAGGAAGGCGCAGCACGCCGTGTTGCCGTTGGCGCCGCAGTCCAGCGACGAGGCGCACTGGGAGCCGATGGAGGACTGGTGCTGCCCGTTGCCGACCTTGGACTGGCCGCTGGGGTCCGGGCTCAGCGCGAGGGCTTGTTGAAACGCAAAGAAGAAGAGGGTGAGGGTGGTGATGGTGGTGGAGCGAGTCATCGTGGAGAACATCTTGGCGTTGTTTTGTTTGGTGCTCCGAACGGGAAACGAGAACGTACGAGGGGTCGCGGGACCCGAAATTATAAACAGCGTGGAACGAAACAACGGAAGAAATGGACCTGCTGGGTATGGTCAAAGGGAGATTTGCGAAACGGATTTGCAGACTCCTGGTCGCAGATCAGGGAATTATTACGGTTGCTAAGGAGGAGGAGAAAAGAAGACCACAAAATGGCCAGCAACTCGTAGCGTCTACAGAGCAGTTGAAGAAGCCGCGTTGTTCTCAAGAAGACAACACTCGTTGTATGTATATATATATATATATCATCCTGCCGGCCACGGCCATGATGGACCATTCGTGTGGTGGATCACAGCTTCTCTGGCCTTCATGGCGGTTCATGGCGTCCGCAGTGGTGGTGGCTTTGCTCCCCTCTCGGGATGACATGTCCACATCCGGTCTGACGTTGGGATGCCCACACTGGACGAGTGCTCTGTCACTGGATGGTTCGGTCGTCAGAACAGACGACGTGTGACGCTAGTAGCGTTTGAGGACCCAATGCTGCGTTTGAAGGCAGGATGGGGCCATTCGATTCTGTGAAACCATGGTTTGTGCGCTTGGGAAGCCGGCGAAGTAGACAGGTGGTTGAGCTGGGGGTTGCGAACAGACATCTCGGACAGGTGCACGGCAGGGACTATGCATGTCTGGGGCCTCAACCTCGACGGCAAGGCTCATGGCTGCGACGAGAGAGGTGCGCGCACAAAGAGGTGCAACGGCCATCATTCCGCAGTAGGGCGCGTAGTTGAATCCGAGAACTCGCTGGGCAAAAAGTAGGGTTTATGCCCGGAGAGGACTCCCGCGGCAATGCCGCCGTGATGATTGTTTCCGAGTGCTGAGAGGCGGGGCTATGTGACCCATGCCGACGGTACCGGTCAGGGCGCCCGCAAAACAGAGGCTCAGTAGAGAGGAACGGGAGGAGTGCGAGGGTCGAGGTAGCGAGCTAACGTTTCGGCCGGGGAAACGCACACATGCAAGATAGCTGATGACCAGAGCTACCTAATAGCTTGGCGGTTAAGCCTTGCCACCTACAAATCTGGCACACTGCACGATTCACGCTTTGAAACGACGAGGAGAAGGTCCCCGTTGCAGAGAACAGAGCTCGGAAACGCGACCAGCCTCACAAAGCAGGGAGTCTGATCTGAGGTCCTTTTTGTGCTGTCTTCGAATGAGCTGCGCCTCTCTCCTCCTGTTTTAAAAGATGCGAAATTCATGGCAAGATGTATGCGAGCATTTCAAGATGGACCTATCACCGAGGACATCAGCAGACCAGATAGTCCTGATGCATCAGCAATGCACTTTGAAGCAATCGCAGGATTCTGGAACGAGAGCTTCGCGCCATCCAAATTCGACGCAAGGCTCGCGGAGTATTTCAGCGCGTCCAGACCTGCAGATATTTTTTCACCTTTGGTCAACTTGCGTTTCGGTGCAGTGCGATCTCGGGTATTCTCCCCGAATTTCAGTCCGAACGGCAAGCATACAACATCCAGTTGTAACTAGCCAAAATCAGACGGCGCTTAATTCTGACTAGACCCGAGAGCCACCATCTTTGGTGAGGGTGAAGGGAATTCTTGCCTGATCTCGGACTGATCTATCTTCGTCCTGATTTTGTCGAGCACGCAGACCGAAGGGTTCGTCTCATTTGACCTCAGTGCCGCCGGCGCCAGCGTTCAACCTGTATAATATCCTTGGGCTGTGGGCCAGTAGGCAAGCGGCTCATCGTGATTCTGAGTCCGAATTCGATGCAAGGCGACTGATGAGCCCAAAGTGGGGGGAAGACCATCCATCACGTTGATCCAGCGGAAAACCATCACTACTTTGCGGGTTCTTCGGTGTTGAAATGCATTTTACCTTCACTCGTTGGGTGGAAAAATGTGGGGGAGGGGGGCCCTGGTATGAGGTCACTAGCCCCACTAAATTTGAGCCTCCCCAACTTTAACTCGACGTCACCCAACACACCACATCGCACTCGGAGATTCTTGTCCGGTCCGCCTCTCATGCCTCTCTCTACTTGCGCTCACCCGCAGAACCCGTATATACCTAAATGAATTGTTGATGAAGACATCCATTGTGCGCCAGGTTCGCTCTTCATTCAAGCCCTCGCAGAACACGAGACCTTCCGCCATGTCCGAGCAGATACAAAAGGACATCACCATCGTAGGCGGCGGCATTGTGGGCTGCTGTACCGCCTACTTCCTCACTCGCCACCCTTCATACTCTCCAGATACACACCGCATAACACTACTGGAGGCTTCTTCAAGCAACTCGGGCGGTCGCACCGAGGACAGCCTACAAGACCCAGCGACCCTCGCCGACCCGGCCACTGCATCCAAAAGAAATCCGTCCCACGAAGGCATCGCAGGGGGCGCCAGTGGCAAGGCCGGAGGACTCCTGGCGCTCTGGGCGTTCCCTTCCAACATCGTGCCTCTCAGCTTCAAGCTGCACGACGAGCTCGCCAAGGAGCACGCCGGCGACACGCGGTGGGGATATCGCCGCTGTTACGCAAGTCAGGTGGAGTGCCAGGCGCGTCTGCCGTCCGGGATGCTCCACAGCAAGGGCAAGGCGCAGGAGATAGTCGACGCGAAGAAGGACGACGACGACGTGACCAAAGGCCTTCACAAGGACCACCGCAGGAAGATCAAGGCCCTCAAGACCCTCGGCGCGCCCGAGGATCTGGACTGGCTCGACACGGAGCAGTCGCTGGTCGCATACGACAACATGGGAACCCCGGAAAACACGGCACAGGTGCACCCGGAGCTGTTCACCCGCAGCATGGCACAGCTCGCAGAGGAGAAGGGCGTCAGGATCATCACCGGCGCTCGCGTCACGTCCGTCAACAAGAGCAAGGACGGCCGCGCGGTGGAGAGCGTCACCTACGTCAGGGACGGCAAGGACGAGACGCTGCCCAGTACGGACTGCGTGGTGGCCGCCGGGCCCTGGACACCTCGCCTGCTCCCCAAGATCCCCGTGACGGCCTCCCGCGCGCACAGCGTCGTCATCAAGACGCCGAACCCGATTTCCGCCTATGCCCTGTTCACGTCGATCGCGCTTCCCTCGGGCTTCCCGGCGCCGACTTCGGAGAACGCACGTGGGGCGACGGCGGCGGCGCAGAAGACGGTCAAGAGGTCGCAGGTCGTCGAGCCGGAGATATACGCCCGCCCCGACGGCACAGCGTACGCCTGTGGGCCGACGGACTCGACGGTGCCGCTGCCGCTGACGACAGCGGACGTCGAGGTCGACCGGGCGCGGTGTGAAGACATCATCAACCAGGTGGGAGGCATCAGTGACGATCTGGGCCGGGACGGTCAGGTTCTCGCGAGACAAGCTTGCTACCTGCCTCAGGGCGGGCCGTTCATTGGTGAGGTGGGTGGGACCAAGGGGCTTGTGGTAGCAGCTGGTCATACGTGCTGGGGGATACAGAACGGACCTGGCACCGGCAAGCTCGTCAGTGAGCTCATCTTGGACGGCGGAGTCAAGAGTGCCAGGCTGGGGAGCTGTGATCCGTCACGAATCCTCCACTGAGCCTGCTCGAATAGTCACTGCGAGTCGCCCACCGCTCCAGCGTTTAGGGACACTCCTCAATACAATCACTCACAGTGCAACATCACAAGACAGCTGACTGGAAACGAGCCAAAATCTGTCAATATCACTCAAATGAGACTTGGTCACCCTGATCAAGAGTCATTCAACGTCGGGCACCAGGGGAATGGGACAAAGAAGTCGCCTATAAAATCCACCTACCTGACCGCCATACCTGGCACCCCTTCCATGAACGACAAGAAAGCAATCATCAAAAAAGGGAATTTCGACCATTTTGCCATCGCCAAAAGATTACCCTGCTTGATCATAACAAGATTCACACAACACACAAAATGTCTACTTCTGGCAACTCCTCAGGCTCCGGCACCAAGTCGAGCAGCTCGGGTTCATCAAGCTCCAGCTCGGGCTCCTCGAGCGCCAGACCATCTTATGACCATGTCGTCCGCTCGGGCTTCGGTGGTATCTTCGACGGACATGCCTGATCTCATCGTTTGGGAAGGGGGTGATGGTGGATTTGACGGATTTGACGGACTTTTCGCCAGTCAAATGTCTACATGTAGAAGCTTAAGATAGGGGCTGGGCAATCCGAATAGTCACTGAATAAATCTGTCTTAAACAATGTTTATCTTGAAGTCTGACAACTCAATTTATTAGGGGTACAAGGGTTTGCCACTTTTGATAGGTCGATGCTCTCTGAAGCGAACCCGTCTGGTCTCGTAACACCCTCCGTGTACCACGGAGTGTCTGACAGGTGCATAATGCTCGGCTACTGCGCCTTGCTGATCTCGCATGTGACAAAGAGGCAGGGTGGGTCAGTGCAGTTGATAGCTGCAATCAAAGATCTTCACCGCTTCGATTTTGAAGTTAGACCATAATTTCTCTCCCTCTCCCGCTCTCTACTTCGTCATATTCGACATGGACTCACAAGTGATAGGTATGCCTGGTGCATGCAGTGTTGCCTGTGGCGCTGTAATAGCTGCTCGTGGGCCAATGTGAGGTCCATTCCGTGCCAGGATATCTGAATACAACGCAGAGTACTGCCCAGTCTGCCAGTGCATCTTGAAGATCTCGAGGTTCTTCAAACAGCTGTCAGGACCACGTGTGACTGCAACCTTATTTGGAGGCACGAATATGCCAAGACAGGAGAATCGACACCGGATGATGGCGCACCCGGACATCAGGCTCTGATCCCTCGGGCTCTCTGAAGTCAATGAACGCCTTGGCATTTTCCATATCTAGGATGAATGGATCTACAATCTGAAGGGCCAAGTCGTAAAACATTATGATCGTTACGAGAATATACACAGAATCATACAAGTCTCGAGACACTTGGTTGCGCTTGGATGACTAGGTACACTTAGAAGCTCTATTTATATACATGTCCTCAACCATAGCCAAGACATTTCATTTGATCATCAATGCCATTCTGCTCCAGCTCCGGCACGACTATTACTCCTGGACGCAGAATCCCATTGATGCTATGATCCGCTTCGCTTCGAAACCCTCCCCGCAACTTGCACCGCCCTTCTTACCCCAGCTGGCCGTAGAGCCTTGGTCGATACTAACATTGGCCGCAGCGCCGTTCTGAGCTGCCACTGCTAGCTGGATCAGCACATCCTCGAGGCCTGTATACATGTAAATCATCAGCCATCTGCAGTTGCAAATCAAGGCAAACGTAGTAAACAAGGGCAAGGAAGACGGGCTTAGCAGTAGAGTCTCAACCCGGCAGACCTACGAATTTTTAATTACCGTTGATGTTCACATTGACCTTCCCATCGTCAACTGCCTGCACGTCGGCGGCGAGCGCGACGTCGGACGAGTCGTCGACTTCGACGTTGGCCTCCCCGTCGTCGAGCGCGACGGCGTCGACGTCGGCCAGGACGTCACCACCTCCGGAAGAGCTGCCCTCGGCGGCGGCGGCGGAGTCGGCGACGCTCACGTTTTCGCCCTGGCTGATCTGCTGCAGGAAGTCGGCCTTCTGGTTGCCGCTGAGGCCGTTGAAGACGTCCACGGCGTCGCCGACGGCGTCGCGCCGGTGCAGGGCGGGCATGGCGGCCGCGCTGGCGATGAGGAGGCTGATTGCTACGGTATACTTCATATTTAATCGAATGAGGGTCGTGGGACGTAACGAGTGTGGCTGAGAGAGCGGGACAAAAAGGGTTTCGTTCCTGTCAAAGGCACTGATGTCAAGGAGCGAAGGTAGACGGGTTAGAAGGATAGAAGAATAACTTAGGTCTCCGATCGATCAAGGTCGTTGCAGGAGGAGTGATCTTATAGAGAACCCAGACTGCGAATTTTGGTCAGCATGCATCTTGCACCCCGGCGAGGAGTATCCCGAATGTCTGCGAGGGTATCATCGTTTTTTTCGTCCGGTGGGCCTATAGTAGCTGTCAACTGTCCTGGGCGTTACTGGGATCGTGTGGTATGATTGCCCTGAGCAAACATCTTGGCTTTCGCCAAGCTGCCCGACAGGCCACTCACGGCCGCCGCCTGCTCTTATAGCAGGGCGAGAGGACGTTGATCACAAGAGCTTGATAGCTGTCATGCTGCCAGTTGGTCCATTTCCGGTGATGATGGCAGGAACTATGATGCCCGCCCGAGGCATCGGCTGGGTTTCAGGTCTTGTTGGCGTCCGAACTCGAGTGCCGTTGACATGTCGGGGATGGCCCGTGACGGAAGATCACGCACACAAAGCGCTGGCATTCATATTGTCATGAACAAATCTCGACTTGAAAGAAAGCATCTGTTGGTCGGTAATTTCCCCGCGCCGGACGGTGGCAGGGTACGACTCGCTGTGGATACCCCATTTCGTATCGTTCCGATGAGTTGTGCCAACACTGAAGGATGAAGTGCTGTCCTCCGGTCTCCAGTTCATCGAACTGGCTCTTCCAGCAGCACTCATCATCTGTCGTGTCCGATCTTGAGAAGATCACCTGAACTGATCGATAGAGTTTCTCACAGTATCAGCGGGAACAATGTCCTTTTTTAGCGTGGGCCCCACCTGCTAATGGCTTCGACCGTAGCTTCATGCATCTACCAAGGTATGCTAATTCAACCATTACAGTGGCGAAATCTCGGGACTCTGTCCCCGCAGCATACATGAAGAACCAACCTTGATGCACGTAGCCCTATGGTCATTTTTGACCCTCAGCGTAGCTTTAGCCATCACCCGGGGTCCTTGTGGTCCTCGGAGTCTGGTGTGGATACGGTTCGGGCCTCCATATTTCCTGAGCCACCTTGACAAAAGTAAGACAATATCTAGGTATCTCGTACTTACTTATCTGGACTCTACCTACTAGTCCGTATCTGAGAGGTTAATCCTCATGTTCCAGAATCACAATGCAAGTCGAAACCTATTGACAGAGCATTAAAGCGTTACCAGAAGCATCAGATATACATGAAGAGAGATGATCAAGAGGTTACGTGTGAGGGCTCAAAGACGTCGCAATAGACCTTCACAATTCTTCATGGGGACTTCACTTGGGGCAATTATTGACCGTCTTCAAACCCTTTCAATCTATTATTCTGGGCCTTGTCAACCTTGCGGGAAAGGCAACAGCTTTCACAGCCGTCCTTTTGGCCCGCCGCCTAACACTGCCACCCCCTGTAAATTGGACCACCAACATCAAGGCCCAGCAATGAGGCGACATGGGGTCAGCGGTTACGCTTTTCGCTTGAGTACCACGTCCTCCACATCCTCTACATTCGAACTTCGACTCTTTCTCCTTCCACCTTCATCTCATCCCGTCCAGACTACCAGAGCATATCTTAGCCTAGGCGTATTGCGTGTAGGATGACAGCTCGACAGGACTCTGACAACCTTGCGTGGGATCGGAGCGATGAGCTCTGGGAAGAGGCATTGAAGCAGGTCCGATTGTCATCCACATGCCGCAAAATTGAGTCTTTCGCCGAGAGGCTGTTCAAGAAGCCCGCAGCCCTGGTCACGCCATTAATTATCGGAGGCTTCAATGTGCTATATCCCGTTCGAATCGAAGGCCACTCCGACAATGTACTTGTTCGCCTGCCCTGTCCCAACCAGGCCGTGTTTCCTGAAGAGAAAACACTCGCAGAAGCCGCGACGGCAGCATATATCAGACAGCATACTAGTGTTCCGGTTCCCAAAGTCTTCTTCCATGGTCTTGCCTCCAAAATAGGGCCGTTCATGATCATGCAGGACCTTGGGTCCCGACGAGGCATGGGCCAGGCTTTGGAGAGACCCCGTGAAGACCCTAACGAGACGCCGGTCTTGCATTCCGACATCTCTGAAGCCAAACTCAAAGGCCTATACGTTCAAATGGCCCGGTGTTTATTGCAGCTTGCACAACCTACCTTTCCGCTCATTGGAGCTCTTGTCGAGACAAGTCCCGGATCATATAATGTAATGGGACGACCCATCACTCTCAACATGAGCAACATGGTCCGGCTTTCCAACATCCCAAAATCGATCTTCCCACCCGAACACACCACGTATCATACCGCTGACGAGTGGTACGTGTTGTTGGCCGAAATGCAAATGGCAACGCTCCTCTTCCAGCACAATGACATGGTATCGTCTGAGGATGACTGCAGGACCAAATATGTCGCCCGTCAACTATTCCGCAGGCTAGTCAAGCAAGGCCGACTGTCAAAGTTTGGCTTTGCTGAGGACGAGTGGTCTGCCCGGTCCAGACACGCACGTGCGACGCTGCCAGCGCCGGAAAGTGCAGGCTCGTTCCGCCTCTGGTCCGACGATTTCAGGCCGGCAAACGTTCTTGTGGACGAGAATGACCAGTTCCTCGGGGCTATCGACTGGGAGTTCGCATACGTGGGGCCGACGCAGTTTGTCTTGGACTCGCCTTGGTGGCTGCTGCTCGACGTGCCCGAGATGTGGGACGGTGGTATCGAGGACTGGACAGGCGTCTACGACAGACGGCTCAAGACCTGGCTTGCGGCGATGGAGGAGGCAGAAAGGAACATGGGCTCCGGCTCTCTACTGCTCTCGGCGTACATGAGAGACAGCTGGGATACGGGCCGCTTCTGGCTTAATTATGCCGCTAGGAAGAGCTGGGCGTTTGATACCATCTACTGGAAGTACCTGGACGAGAAGTTCTTCGGTGAGCGGGAGCCAGATATTCCTACGGATCAAATATGGAAGACTAGGGCGCATCTTCTGAGTGAAGAAGAAAAAGCGGCGATGGAGCCTCTGGTTCAAACGAAGGTGGAGGAGGCAAAGGAACGGATTTTGGTTGAGTGGGATGCTGCAGAGGCCAAGCAGCGCCTGTCTTCCTTTCTATTCGACTAATTGTTATCAATGCATGAACGACTCGTCGTCGTCTCCCAAGTGCCCACAACGATAGGAATCAACAGAAAGCAGGAGGCCTCTTCCACGCATCAATATGCTTCCGTTTGCCATATTCAGGCACATGCTTGAGCAGCCGATGCCTATTGAATGCTTTCCTGAATCAACTGCCTCTCCTTAAGCTTCCTGCAACATTGCACCTGCAACCCTTCTATGCTCCGTTTTCTCCGTGGAAATGCGTCGGTGAACTGCCGGTGGTTTTCCTTGCGGGGCAATGACCCAATCCGCCCACAATGATGGGCTCCACGCGGCCCGCGCATCGCAAGGCTACCCTAAGGCGGCTCAAATATGTTTCAACGACTCTTCACAACTTTGACTCGGGACCATCTCAAAAGTATTTCCGTCCAGCTCAAGTGCTCTGCCCGTTTTCAGAATCCTCTCCGTCCTCTTTGGTGACTTCTGGCCCTTGCCAAGGCAACAGCTTCGGTGTTGGCCCAAGCATCTGAGGCTCCCACACTCTCCTGCGCGCACGATTTCTCCTGGGCCCCTGTTTTCTTTCGGTCCAATATGCAGGGTAAGATCCTGTGACGGAAAGGATTGCAGCTTGGGCTGAATCAGGGCCCGAGTCGACCAGATCCTCGGCCCGAGGCACCAACTGTGCATATTCACATAGTTTATCGTAGCTGCGAAGACTCTTGCCCAACAAGAGCTCCCAACGGCATATGCCCATGTTGTGGCTGAATGGAACGGCGCTCTTATCGCGGCTGTGGCCTTTGCAGAGCAGAAGATCGTAAAGAAGACCCATGGTCAGGAAACCGTGGGCAGTTGAAGCAGCGAGATCGACCTGGGCGTATGAGATGAAGTTTTTGTCTTTCCGAGGGGGATATGTTGTTGAGTACCCAGGTAGATCTTGACGACGTCAAGTCGCGTAATGGGCGGGCCACAGCCGATTGTGATGCTGAGATCCCGCCAGCTTGCTCGTGAGCAGAGGTACGCATTCCTCGTGTTGACGTCGGAGGCCCAAGGGAGTCGCTCGAAAGGAAGAGTCGAGTCCCCATGATGTTTGTGACGAAGTCGGAATCCTGCACGCCGTGCGTCGAAGCAGTACTCCGAATTGAACAGTGGTCGGAACTTGTGCATGAGCAAGGGCTGTGTTGTACTGGCGGCAGGCGCTCTTTCTCCGGCTGCAGTGCATGTGCTGCTGCGGCGTGCTATCGGAGGGCTGGCAAGGACACTGAGCACAAACAGCCGGACTCTTTTGTTCGTTGCCTGGCATAGAATGAGTCCTAGCAGATCGACCCTGGAGACAGCTTCCAGGATCAGGAGCAACACCTCCGTTGGGAGATCTGTGAGCGACATTCTTGGCCAAGTGGTAGAGCCGGCTTCCAATGGGTGTACTTAATTCTGCGAGTTGGCATACCTTTTCAAGTACGACTTATTACCGTTCATTGGACCAAGAATTTCAATGTTCACAATCAGACATACATCACAAATACTTTGTATTATGATATGTACAGAGTTCGATCAATTTTAAAGCGACTTTATGCTCATCAGATCCACGGGCCCGTCGCCCTTTAGACTATTCGTACGAAAGTCTTCTGCATATTCCACATCAGCCCGAACGGACCTGTCGACCCGAATGTGTGCATAGGAAGGTGGGAGGAGCTCAGACTGCATATTATCCGGCGAGAAAGGTGCGCAGTATTCGTCTAGAGCAGCGCTTCAATATCCAGTCGACCATCTCCTGTCGAATGTCTAGACCCCCGTTTCGAGCGGCTGGCCCACGACCAGCTTGGGCTGGGCTTTTGATCATGCAACCAAGTTGCCAGACGATTTTGGCCGTGATTAGCGGTTTCTCAGGCACTGGCCGTGGCACGGCGTGCAATGAGGGGCCAGCATACTGGGAGACATCATACATGCGCACAGCATGCCCATGGCAGCTGTTTCTCTCGCATCAATATCCATACATCTCCATGACGCTATTACGGGTGGTAGACGTCAACTTTGGTGCACAGATGACCAGATTACAGTGTTGTTTCAGTGCGGTGATCGCATGCCCGGTGCCCAGCCCACGACAACTTGAATAATGCCGGTTACAATACCGCAGGCGCCAAGCAGAAAGACTGACCTAACCGCGAGTTTCTTCTGCGGAGAGAGCTGCAGGTCCAAGACCTGTTTGATTGGGAAAATGATGATGGTCACATCAAACACTGCTTCTATAATACCCGCAATGAACCAAAAGATGTCGTAGTCAATACAGCACGGAGCGGGACCGACGCTAGTCAGCCAGGTCCACTCCATGGGCCAGCAGCTGAAGATGCTAGCAAACGTCGTAGCGATCCTAGAACAACGCTTTAGTATGTTTCTCCTTGATTAACGATACTTTCTGTTCTGGCAACGCGGATATGAGTGACTGAGCGTTGGCACGGCGGAAAGAAAGCACATACGAGTATATGATGATAACTACTCCAACGATGAAAGACCCTGAAAATGCGGTTGTAGATGAGGAGAAGCCATATCTTTGCTGCGCAAATAATGCTAGAATAGAGATAGTTGCCCAGGTGGCAGCGAAGGACAGCTGAAGATCCTTCTGGTTCGCCGCAGTGTATACGTAATTGGGGTCAGATTCGTCAAGTAACCAGGCCGCGTCTGCATCTACGAACGAAGCTACACGGGGAGCATATTCATTAGCAACTACGTACCATGCGGGTAGCTGCCCGGTTCAGTGGGGTTTTTGAAAATGAGAATGCGAGCGGCCCTGGATGTCAACCTACCAGCTAGGACGAGCACAGCTGCTGCCACAGCGGGCAGGACGGCAGTGAGCGCCATCCAGTCTAACCACCATAGCGCAGCTTTCATGATATACCGAGTGTAAAATCGAATCATCACCGAAAGTACCGCGAGCAATATCATGGTAGCGCCAACGACTGTGACAGTCTTTCCCTGCGCGTTTGCATTGGCGTGTGACTGTGTGCCCGCCATGGTGCCTTGCGCAACACTAGTAGTACCTACATGTGTAGGTACTGTGGACCTGAGGGTAATATGTCCGAGCACGAGGGACAACTTGCCCTTTCATGACGAGTCATAAGAATATATACCTCGGTGGACATTGAGAACCCTGCTCAAGCTGAGTAGATCTCACCTTAGCTCCTGCGGTCTACAGAATGCTATACGACCACGGGTTGCTACTTTGGGTTCCTTGAAACTACGATTCCAGAGACTGAAGCAGTCCAGGGTAGAACCAGACCAACCCCTATTTCTTCGAAGATGTCATTTTAGAATTAAAGTGACTACCCGAGACCCACCAACTTCGACACGCTCAAAATCATCAAAAACTGGCTTAAAACAACTCGGATTTTTTCTTTCTTTTTTTCTTTTGTGTTTTGGTTTCCAATCTCCAGGTACTCATCAAAATGGCCGGCCAGCACGTAGAGGACGCTCAAACTCCCAGAGGTCCGATGTCCAACCCCCGTCTCCTTGATTCCTTTCCCCGAAGGGAATCAAACGGGGGGGGGGGCTTGCAACCAAAGGTTGGGGTGGCACCTGCAAGCTTATCTATTGCTTAAATCTCTTACCTGGATAAACACTTTAATTCTATGGGTAGTCAAGATCACAAGTTTGTATTCCCTGGCACTTAGGTACAAATATTGCCATTACGATGGCAGGGCCTCGGCCTAGCCCAGCGCGCCCTATAACCCCCAGGAATCCCTCGGCGGCCTGCTACGCGGATCGCCCAACGGCGTCAAATAGTAAAGCAAACAAATAAACATTCCTATTGGACAAGGATGCTATCAGACTAGCGGCACTTAGAAGGTCGGTCCGGAACGGACCAAGAATGGGAAGGGTGGAATAACGAGGCGCCCAAGGCAGGCCCCCAGACCAGCCGTGGCTCAAGGCAGCAAGGGGAAGTCTGGAGTCAATCAGCCACTATCAGAAGACGGCCCCTTCATACAGAGCAGAACAGAGGCGGACAATATACAACCATCTATGGCTGTCATTGAGTTATATATAATTTCCTGAAGGCCTGGAACGGGTAATATCCGATATAACCAACCGCCATATACCCGAAGCCTACCTGTCCCAATAAAGATGAAGAGGGAAAAAAGATAGAGCAAGAACCCTGTGACTTGGAAGAAAGTAGCGAACTAGAGTTAAGTCTATAAAGGCATATGAGAAAGAAAAGCATTCGCCTCCGGGCCTTGGTATAAGTCGTTGAATCATTAGTCTCCCGGCGGGCTTTTTGACCTATCAAAGCATCTGCGCCATGCGTCCAAAATGATCGAATGTACTGCTGTCGGAATGGACTCATGCTGAGGAAAGTGTGGAATCGCAGGCTCATGCTGGGGAAAGTGTGCATCCCAGTTGTTTTCTGCTCGAGCATACTCGCGCAACAAGTCGGCGATGGCAGGGAACGTCTCAGCCGCACTGATGGCGCTGTCGTATCCAGTAAGACCTGGGCGAGAGCAGCGAGCGTTTGCATTCAGCAGGAGTTTGACCATATCTAGCGACCCCGACCAAGCAGCTAGGTCCAGGGCCTTGCCTCCACAATTGAAGCCGTGCATGGCGGCGGCATTAGCATCTGCCCCGTGGCACAAAAGCAAAGCCGCGACCTCAAGGTTGCCTTGGAAAGCTGCGGCCTGAAGTGCAGTCTGCCCGAAGCGCCTTGCAGGAGCCCCGTTAACGTCTGCGCCACGATCCAAGAGGGTCCGGATGATATTCATTTTATGGTCGTGTTCCTCCGCAGCTACCGGGTCCCAAGAACAAATGCATTGGAGCGCGGTCATGCCGCGTCCGTCGCATGCTGATTTTTCCACATCCACCCCAGCGTCCAAGAGCATTAATACGATTTCTTCGTTGCCATGAAATGCTGCGGCTTGTAGAGGATTGAGCGCTTTGCCACAGATTGCCTCGGGGCGGCAATAAGCATCAATGTCAGCACCTGCATTCAGGATCTCTTGGACTAGAGCTTTTGAGGCACCCAGATGTATCGCCAGAGTGAGAGGGGACCCGGACCGGATCTTGGCTCCCTGCCGCAACAAGTACTGAAATACGTGTAATCTTTTGAGATTCCGTCTGTCTTGGCTTGGGGATTTGCGTAAAGCTGGGTCTTCGTCCCACGAAAAACAATGTTCAAGGAGATGCGAGGAGTCGTAGGAGTCTTCAGTGTTGAGGAACCTCTGGACAAGATAGTGAAGCCGCTCCAACGTGTCTGTCACGTTGATAGTATCTGCGCAGCAGAGGTAGAGCATGAGGATCTCGCACCAAGCATCTGACCCGTCTGCCAATCGCGCTAGAGGTTTAGCGCCTTGGTTGATCAGGTACTGGATCATTTCCCATGGTGCATTCCATGGCTTTTCATCTGGTATCGAATACGTGTGGTTACCGCGGCACCCGCCTGACATGGCAAGAGCAAGGACATTGCACTCCAGATCTCTTTCCTTTATTCCCGGGCTACTTCGACCTGTGCATCTGCACTCAATTCGAACGGATGTGTTGATGCTCACTCCGGCTGCGAGCAATACTTGTACAGCGTCGTAGTTGCTGAGACGAGCGGCTTCTGCGAGTGCCAGAACACCGTGGCTTTCCATTCTACAACGAGGTACCCTCGGCGTAAGGTGTTCCAGCAGACTGACCCCGCTTTCTCGAACCGCCAGTTTGAGCGCGTGCGGACAGATGAAAGCCCCCTTTTCGATGAGAAAGTCCAATAGTTCCATCTCGTGCTGATTGTGTCGCAAATCGTCGTTGAGTATTTGGCGGATGGTCAAACATAATGGTCCGTGCACCTCTTCAACTTCTAACAGTGATAGGTTGACATCGACCCCTGCGTCGACCAGACCATGGACGATGCCCAGGTCAGGTTTATGGCCCGATAAAAAAGATTGCTCCGCAAGGATTAACTGTAAGAATTGTTGCATATGCGTGCCATTATGTGGCCGGATGCCTCGCAAATAGTCTCGAAGATGGTCGACTCCCTTTATGAGAGAGAGCCAGACTCCCGTTCTGTTAAGCTCTGATGACGAAGACTTGCGATATGGAACGCAGTTTGCGAAGAATACGCGATCGTGGTAGAAGGAGTGCTCATGTACCGACATGATGTTGCCTGATGTATCAAAGTTGGCTGCTTTGAACCAGTCCGTCGTTAAACCCGATATGCCTGGGTCGATTGGCATGTCGACCCGGGCCCCTTTGCTCAACATCACGTCCAGGGCATTGAGATAGGTTTCTTTGTCTTTCCTGGACAGCAGCTTGTAGTAGAAGAGATGAAAATTCGTTTGTCCTGTATAATGGACAGGGCGGTTGAAGTCGCAGTGTGCCATCAAGAGCCGGATATATTCTGCCTTTCCACTATCGAGGGCAGCCACGATGGCGGGGTCCTCGCGGTGGAGCGATGTGTGGTGCAGCACATATTCCGAATCACCGTCTGGACGGCATCCCCTCTTCAGAAGTTCGCGTACCTGCAGCGACTGAACTTAGCCGTTAAACAATACAAACAAGGAGCGCACGTGTTGTGCATTGTGCCTGGAACAACCCGGAGTGATGTTGCAGTAAAATAATTGTACTTACCAGGTCTAGAGAATCATTCTGCACCGCATACACTAGGCAATCATGTCCTTTTAGAGATGATTCTATCCACTTGTTTCGGAAGCCGGCATCGATTAACATCTTGAGAATGCTCTTATCTGTGTGCTTTGACGCGGCTGGGATTAACCTTTTCCACGCTGCCTTGATACTTGGCAGGCCACATCCGAAGAGATTGTGAATATGCGACCTAGGAAATCGGCCGAAAATGAAATCCAGGGCTTGGAAGACGGCGTCGCTGCTCCTGTAGGTGTTATTGGACAGTGCGCTTATGACAATCGGAAGATAATGATACGCGTCAAGGTCTAGAGCGACTCCCGTCGACGAGGGCTTCATTACTTCATTGGCAAACGACAGGCTGAGCCTCGACATGAGCGATACCAAAGACAAAGTTCCAGAGAAGCTTCCGGTGGCGACTCCTGAGGCGACGTGGGGCTGAGATGTGTCGCGAGCAACAGGAGAACAGGCAGCGAGGTTTTCTTGCCGGCTCTGCGCTTCCGCGTGGTTTTCTGAGGTGTAACCGTAATTTCGCGCCTGAGATAGCATGGCTGGATAAACATTAGTCTGTACTCTCAACTGTCCCGCCACGCTCGAACATACACTGCATAACCTCCACAAATTCCAATATAGGAATACTGGAAAGCCATTGCTGAACAAGGGTTTGCCCTTCTAAGGAACTGAGACGTCCAGCCGCGCTCTCATTGAATGACCCAAAGGTCAAGTGCGTCGGCTGGTCAGATATTGGTCTCAAAGCTCCCGCAGGAGACGTAGGCCTCAGTTGGTCGACTGTTGAGAAAAGATGGGTCGGTGTCGAGGGAGGCGGCGGGTGGGGCGACGGCGATGGCGACGGTGTACGTATGTGGATCCTGGCCGGAAGGGGACTGGGACTTTCTTTTTGGACTATCGTCTGGTCAGAGGCAGCTATATCGAAAAAAAGAGGAGCGTGGCGAACCCACATTGGAGTTTGATGTCGTAAGGTGCACCGGATCTTCTGATCTCTTTCCATACTTTATCCCACGGTACCTTTGTCCCGCAAAGATATACTGCCGTTGGCTTCTTAAGGGCCTTTCCGTATCTATCCTGCAGTCGTGGCAACATGTGCTGGTATATCAGAGGCCAGTCATCTCTGCTGGTCTTCTTCCGAAGTCCGAGGACTTCTCTCAATTTAACTTGCCACACAGACAAACTGTCCATAGCAAACCAGTTAGCCGGGACTTCTTGAACCTCCCGAGACTAAAAGCGCAAGTCAAGGAGGTTGTTGTCATCAAACTGCTCATACGGTGTCTTCGGGAATCCCATGTCTTGCTCCATGATTCTCTTGACGTCTTTGAGCGTCTTCCGCTCGTCTTGGTAGAGCCGTCGAATAGTATCCTTGTTGTCAAGCCATAGCTTGTCATCGGCATGACCCAGAAGACTGCGCTGATGGGACGACATTTTGGACGGGGTGTAAGAGGCAGTCAAGATAGCCAGTCAAGTTCGAAGAGCGTGATGGGGAGAAACAGCGGGGCCTTATGGAGATGGGGATATAGAAGTTTGTGTTGAAGGAAGTTGTGGCACCATTTGAAGGGTGCGTGGTGGGCTCTCAGGATTGAGTGGGCTGTCTTTATACTTGAGAAACACCGAAGACGGCTCAAAAAGTAAATCTGAGGTAAGCTGCCTGCGGCAACCCTGCCTGAAGGTGGTGTTGTCCAAAATCTGGCTGCATCCAATGGCGCCAGAGGAGGAAATTGACTGGTCACTGTAAGGTTGTACAACATACCTAGCGTGATGATCATTACACTTACGACTCTCCAATTTCTCGTGACACTACTGCGGAAAATCATGAGTATTTCAGCACATTGGGGTTTCCAAGAAAGTAGGGCCATACACATTGACTTGCCACCCATGTTTCATGAAGTGGCGTTCGGAAGCTATTACCCATCCACCATATGTACGATACCAGCAACCCACAACCCGAACAGCAGTCGGGTGATCCGAGAGGATGAGGATTGGTCTGGCCACGTTTACTGAGGCCCGGATTGGATGTCGAATGTTCAACGGCCGTCTAGGGGAGTCGGGCAAGGCACTCGTCATGCGCCAAGGGCGCCCCACTTGCCCTGAGCCGCGCGTTCTTATTCGATGCTGGACTTGTCTTGATAAAAGAAGCCCGGGGACTGGAATCGCAGCGTTTCCGCCATCTCGGCGTCGACCTGACCAGCCCCCAAGAGGCTGTGCGGATGATCAGAGAAGTCACGACGTGGAACCTCGGCTCGCCGCCGGACGCCGTGTGGTGTTGTGCCGGAGCCTCTCACCCGACACTCTTCATCGGCACCGACGTGTCGGCTCTCCGTTCTCAGACGGACTCGAATTACTTCTCCGCTGTTTATACATAACACGCCACTCTGCGTTCGTGGCTCAGGCCGGGAACAAAACAACCTCACAAGACCAACCCGTCGGGGGAGAGGCCAGTATCCCGACACCTAATCCTGACCGATAACTTCCTCGCATTTAATTTAATTGCTGAGTACGCATCGTATAATCTGAGCAGGGCAGCGATTAGGGCCTTTGCCGATGAGTTGTCGCAGAAAATAAAGCTTTACGCCGCTGCCGATCTAAACCCCCTGCTGTAAAAGTATATACTGTCTTTTTGTTAATTATATTTACTAAATCTTACAAAGCTGAGAATGAGATTAAGTTAGACTTTATTAAGATGCTTAAGGGTTGGGACAGGGGCTAAACGGCGGAGGAGGTGGCTAGGAGGAGCATTCGAGGCCTCGAGAATGGCTAGGAGCTAATTACGACCGACTGGCAGGCTAGGCTTGTTATGTGCAGCACACTTGGCGGGAGTAGAAGAGGTGGGTTTTCGAAAGGGCTACTAGATGGGATCCTTGGCTCGATAATGTTGCTCGTCATGGTCCTCGTACGAGGAGACATGGATCGCCAGGTGAAGAGATGGGGGCGGCTGTGTGGGGATTCGGGCATGAAAGAGATACGGGAAGATTGAACAACATCTCTTCAATCACTGACAGCTGACCAGAATTACAGTTTACACAGCAAGTGCAAACTCTCAAAGGTGACTGCGGCGTATTCGGTGGAAAACGTGTGCGTGGGTGTCCACTCGTTCATGCGGTTCGAGGCAGAACACACGTGGTCCATTGACCAGTAAGTTTAGTCTTTGGCTTCTCCAACAGGGTCCGGCATGAAGCGAGCAGCCCTACCCGTCGACCTTGGGATAGGCCTTTCCAGCGAGGTGGAAACCCCCTGCTAGCGCGTGCAGCCGCCGGTCCAGCGACAGGGCCAGGTCCCTGTCCTGGGGAGCCATTAGGCTGAAACCCATGATCTGCGGCTCCCTTCGTCTCACCTCCTCTCCATTCGCAACCACACGCCGTCCTGTCGTGAACCCTCCTTTCCTCCATCGGGCTGAACAACGCACAGAGCCGCTTCATGTCATGTCTCGACTGGTTCCTGACTGGCTCACCACGGACACAAATCCAAAGTCTCGGCAGGCCTGGCGGTTTGGACGACCCCGTCCGAAGGGGAAGCTTGTTTAGAAGCTTAAACCGCCCACGTCGGACGACATGTCCTTAAATCATAGAGCTCTGTACATACCGACTCGGCGCGCCACCGTCTCATCATGTGAGTGGTCGTGGCGTCCACAGTCTGTTTGCTTCCTTTGGATTCTTGCCCACCGACTGGTCAGGTAGCTGCCTGTCCCGAGGTTCCGGCCAAGCAGACTGCTGAGACCCTCAACCTGGCTTCCCCATTGCAAAAGCGCACAAGCCAGGTCCGAGTGCGGACATCCGGCGAGGGCCTCCTCCGTGCTCGTCGTCTCAAAGTACGCAACCTCAGCCCAGAATGCTACCAAGTTCGTCCTATGGTCAGACGAGGCGAAGTAAAAGAAGGATGGCATATCAGGGATCACGGCGTTTGATGAGCCAAGACTCATTGATCCTCGGCGGGGTCAGTAGATCCGGGGACCAAAGGAACTGTGATCAGAGTGATCACCCGGGGATCTACTTTGTCCTATCTTCTCGACCAGTCTTTCGCTTGGTGTGGTATATATACCCCGTGGTGATCCTCACGAGCATAGGTGTTTGTTTCCCTTGGTCTCAGCATCTTTCCTGCACCAGCCCTTTATTGCTAATTGCCTTCTGGCCGCCGGCCTGCCACTCATTCTGTGCGAGTTCTGTGAACTCTTTCCATTCTTTTGAACCATCTACCATCTAATTCCAATCCCAAGCGTCAGCGTTGACCGTTTGCCTTTCCCCCCAAACCGTATATACCCCAAAGACTTTTCGAGACAGCAGTCAACATGAAGGCCTCCACCATCGCCATTGTCGGCTCGTGCCTTGCTTTTGCTGCAGCGGTGCCAGCCGCCGGCACTCAGGCATCGTCCTCGTGCATCTCTACCGTGCTCACGGTTCTGGCTACGGACACGGCCTCCGCAGCTCCAGCTGCTCAGACTGCCGCCGCCAGTAAGTCTTCCAGCCGCCTTGACCGGCCGTTGAATCTAGGCCTGCTAACGTATATCCCAAGACAACAACAACAACGATAATAACAACGGCACGGCAGCTTCCGGGACCAACGTCCAGAAGTTCACCGGAGCCCTCGGCGGTGCCCCGCCGCCCGTCATCCAGTCCTCGGGCGACCGCCCCTTCTCCGTGAACGGCGACACCTTCGTCGGCGAGGCGGCCGCCCTGGGCCGCTCCTGCGACGTGCAGCACAACGCCTGCGCCAACGCCGCCAACTCGGGCCAGCTCTCGGGCGGCGTCTCCCAGTGCGACGCCCAGAACCAGGCGTGCCACGCCGCCAACAACCTGACGAGGAAGAGGAAGCGCGTGAGCCGCGCGGACGTCCGCCCCGCCGCCGCCGCCGCCGCCGCCCCCCTCCTCCAGGAGCGCGCGGCCCTCGACCTGGGGAGCTGCTCCGACGCCAGCATCCTCTTCGAGGCCGGGCTGGACGGCCGCGACACCGAGGCCTTCGTCGCCGCCAACCAGCAGGACTTCAACCACGGGTCCGCCCTCAACATCGCCGTCATCGCCGGGTTCATCTGCCAGCGCCTGGGCAGCCCGTGCGACGCGCCGACCGACACCCAGAGCCAGTGCGCACAGGCCAGCAGCGCCGCGGTCGCGGCCCCGCAGAACCAGGCCGCGGCCGATGCGTGGAATGCCATCATGGGCGATGGTACCGTGGGAGGCGGTGCTGCTGCTGCTGCTGCTACCACTGCTGTCGCCAGCGCCAGCGCCAGTGCAACTGCGTCCGTTGATTGCGGAAACGCCGCGGCGGCGGCGCCGGCTGTTACTCCTGCCCCTGCTCTGGTCGCTACGCCTTTGCCCTCTATGCAGGTGTTGACGTTCTCGCACTGCTTCTAAAATGCCATTGGGCTCAGTCACGATGTATTGTATTAATGTGTGTGATATTAGACACATGAGGGAAAGAAATAGTATTGAGGGTTGCAAAGAGAAGAACAGAGGTATATGTCAACCAGAATGTGTATCATATCACGAATAATGACATAATTGACAATATCCACATGTAGACCCTTCATATTGGCCTTGTGATGATTTTGGGACGTGGCCGTGATTGAGGCTGATTCTTATTCCACTGGCAAATTATTCTCCCCAAACAGTGCATCTTCATTCCAAGGTGACCAAGTGGCTGGACAACTTGTTCGTTACCAAAAGATCTCAATTACAGTAGCAGCTGGATTTAGGGCACGTCAGAAGTCCACGTAGACTTGGCCTTTTAATGCAGACATTGTTCTAGTTTTATTTGACCTGCGCTAGATAACTATATTGACTGTGCAAGGATAGAGCAGTCCGAATGCATAGGCATTGGAGAACTAGAACAGTTGGATACCAAATGGTGCAGCATAAAGAGCAGGTCTATTGTGACAAGTGAAAGAAAATCTCTTCTAATCCTTCTGATCAGGGATACTCCTTCAGTTCACTGACATTGATGATCTTTCCATCCTGCAAGAAGTCTGTCTCGAAGCCAATCTGTGTCTCAGTCCTAGAACTCAAAAGCCACCACCTTGCCATTCCATTCTAGGCCAGAGAGCATTGCTCTCAAGTGGTCTGGGGTGCCCGAGTATGAGGAGTTTACATCAGCTGGTGACATTTTCCACCCGGGGAGGCCCTTTGGCTTCTTGAGATCAGGCTGGAAGGCAGCACGAAGGGACTCTGGGGTGATGTACTATTGACGAACAGGATTAATATCAAACAAGCAGACTTGATGACCAATATTGAAACATACAAGTCTGTAGTGCAGTATGCCATGCTTTTGGATGATCTTGTGTTCCTCTGTGTACCATCTGGCAAAGCCTTGCTCATCAACACCCTTTGCTCGGTAATGGTGTGCAGAGAATTCGAGCAACGGTTGGGCCTGTTGTACAGCCATGGCAGATTGGCAATGAGTTCTGGACCTGGACTGGAAAGCAGGGTACGATGATAATGCTAGGTCCTCCGTAGACAAGAATCAAACAACGTTTGGAAGAGGAATCCGAGGCAATCAATAAGTCCTATATATGTGGTCAGGACTGTCGGTCAGTTTGTTGGTCCAACTGCATCCACGCAGCCCCGGCATATACGACGCCAGGCCCCGACCGTCGATGAAGCCACCGCCAACTGTAGAACGAATGCTTTAGTGCCCGTGTTGATGGCCATCACCGTGCAGGTCAGTCCACCGAAGTGCACCTGCAGGGATGTTTGCCGCCCTGCCGCCCTTGTTGGAAGGTGGTGTCTTGCAGTGAAGTCCTGCTGGTCAAAGAGGCCCTGTCCGCAGAACGCCGTTCTGGCCCCGTGCTCCCGGCCCGCTGTTTTGCGTACTTGCGGGCGACTTGGTTGAGAATTCCAAGGTATCGTAGGCATTGGGGTACTGTACCACCTTTACTGCATTTGGCTCTAAATGTCAGTATCAGACGATGGCTCGATGAATAATGTGAAGGAGACGTGCATCGAGGGCTTTCATTTCGTGCCACGTGAAAGAGAAGTAAATGTGGAACGGAACCTCGCTTTGCAAACCTGCCTACCAGGCTTACCTAGAGGGCTGGTGATGGGCGGCAGATCTGAATGTTCGACAACAACGAGCTCTTCGTCCTCGACTCGAGGGCGGGGCGTACTTGCTCGGGCGTGTTCGTCGGCGGCCTCCAAAGTCACCCTGGAAAGGCGGCGAGTACGGGAAGGAGAGCGTTGAGCGGGAAGGAAAACATAGTGAAGGTCGCAATCAGGAGATGGGGAAAAGTGTAGCTGACGAAGCTGATGCGAGTGCCGCTGTGCGTGCTGCTGCTGTGCGTGCTGCTGCGTGCGAAAAACGTCATGGACGACGGCGATAGTGTGAAGTCAGCCTCGCAACAGGTGCTCGGTACAGTGTGACTGACAAAACGTCGAGCCGATTGCTGCATGTGAAAGGCGAGAAGCAGTCAAGACACTTCGTTTGCAATTGAGCCCTTGGCCCACCAGAACCAGCCCTACCTAGGTACTTAGAGACGCGCGGGGGAACTTTGCACGTCGTTGCTTCTTCGAGACGACGAGTCGACGACCATCTAAAATCCGCCCAAGAAAAGAAAAAGGAAGGAAGGAGAAAAAAACCCTTCTTTCATCACGACTCAGACTGTTTCGCGAGATATGCTTGATCTGGACGGACCTCTCCAAGAGCGACGCCCCTAATCTCAATCGCGCTGGAAAACTCCAGATACGTCCGAGCAAACCACCTCCGCCCACGTCTCATCCCCATCACCTCGCCTCTTCATTTTGCCCCTCCACAGCAATCAACCATGAGCACAAGCAGGCAGGTCGTCAAGTACATGACCTGGGGCACCATCGGCCTCAACATCATCATCTTCGGCAAGTGGCACACGGCGCCCAAGCCCGCGGACGGCCAGGGGGCCCAGTCCGCGGCGCACCTCGAGGCGGCCCGGGCGCGCCAGCTCCGGCACATGTACGACAACTACGCCGTCACGCTGCGCAACGTCCGCGAGGGCCGCTGGCACACGCTGCTCACGTCCGCCGCCAGCCACAGGGACCTCGGCCACCTCGCCCTCAACATGTTCATGGTCCACCAGGCGGGCCACATCGCCACCCTCGTGGGGCTGGGGCCCCTCCGCGTCGGCGCCCTCGCCCTCGGCTCCGCGCTGAGCGGGTCCCTCGGCGCCCTGTACGACAGCAGCGAGCGCGTGAGGCGGGGCGAGCCCGACGCGCCGGGCTTTGGCGCCTCGGGCATGGTGCAGGGCATGCTCGTGGCCACCATGCTGGCCGTGCCCTGGCTGCCGATGAACGTCATGTTTATCCCCATTGAGGTGTCCTACCGGACCGTCGTCGGCGGCTTCATCGCGTGGGACATGTATCATCTGTACGCGGAGAGATCTACTGGGGTCAAGAAGAAGACCTGGACGGGCTCCTATGTGGGCTATGCGGCGCATCTGGGAGGCGCGGCGTTCGGGGCCGTGTTTTACCTGCTGGCCATGAGGAGGGGAGGAAGGCCGCCGTTGAAATTGCGATGATTTGGAATATGGACGCGGCAACAGCAGCTGGTGGAGTGAGCAAGGGTTTCAACAGGACAGAAGCAGGGGCTGTCAGTCAGTGAAAGACGCTGAGTAACGCGCTGCGGCATGTCGAAAGGGGTCCCCTCCCTCGAGCGGGGCCATATCCGGTCCATATATCCCCAGAGTTACCTTCAGCTTGTATGGGTCGTCCGGGAAGATCTGCGTTGTCGTATCATTCACACCCGTGGATAGGTTCGCGACTACGATCCTAGGTGCATCAGGTGGCAGGTCACCGAAACGAGAATTTGCACGGCATACGTAGAGGCTTTGCTGTCCACGTGCTGTTTGATAGGAGTTGGTCCTTGTACTAGGATGCAATTAGCATACCACCATGGGACTAGACACTTTCAGCAAGATTAAAGATCATGAAATCGATGGACAATCGCAAGACCTTTGCGGATTGCGGCCCAGAAACTCATATTTGAGTCGGACCTGTTAATGCCCTGTTTCTTCAATTTGACTTGGTGGAAACATGCGCATGGTGCCCAAGGCTCTCAGAACGGCTGCATTCCTGATCACGCGAATTCAGCATCACGGTCCCCTGTCTACCGTCTAAAGCTGCTCCTACCAGGACTCCAAATGCAACGCAAGCGGCACCTCGAACAAGCCGTCAAGATCAGTGATTGTCTCTGGGGAGCGGATTTCTCTGCGCAATCCGCTGAAACCGCACAGCCCGCTTGAACACCATGCCCTCACTCAGCCCACCAACCTCGCGGCGGAAGATGTCCTGCCACGGCGTCTGGCTCGCGGGGACCTGATAGCCACCCTTGGCCTCGAGCTCCTCGCGTCTCGCTCTGACCTCCTCCGCGGACAGCATGATATTCACGCGTCTCTTGTTAAGATCGACCCGGACAAAGTCTCCATCCTGCAGCAGTGCCATGTTCCCACCATCCGCAGCCTCTGGCGTCGCGTTGAGGATGCTTGGCGAGCCTGACGTGCCCGACTGGCGTCCGTCGCCGATGCAAGGGAGATCGCGCACGCCCTTCTTGAGCAGCCGCGCGGGAGCATGGCGGTTGACGACCTCGGCCGCGCCTGGGTAACCCAGGGGTCCGACGCCGCGCATCACGAGAATCGTACGGCTGTCGATGTTGGCGTCGTCCAGGCGCGCGTTGTAGTCCTCGGGTCCGTCGAACACCGCCACCTTGCACTCAAAAGCGTTGGGGTCGTCTGGGTCGGAAAGGAAGCGCTTGCGGAACTCGGGGGAGATGACCGAAGTCTTCATGATGGCCGAGTCAAAGAGGGTGCCGGTCAGGTGCAGGAAGCCGGCGTTCTCCTTCATGGGGCAGCTGAAGTCTTTGATGGTCCGACGGTCCCAGGTGAATTTGTCGCGCATGTTGTGGGCCATGGTCTTGCCGTTGCAGGTGATGGCTTCGGGGTGCGGCAGCTTACCAGCCTCGAGCAGCTCTGCCATGATGGCGGGGAGACCACCGGCGCGAAAGTAGTCCTCGCTGAGCATTTCGCCAGCCGGCTGCATGTTTAGCAGCAGGGGAATCTCGAAGCCGATCCGGTCCCAGTCGTCCAAGTTCAACGAGACACCAGCGTGCTTCGCTATGGCACATAGGTGGATCGGTGCGTTGGTGCTGCCTCCGATGGCTGTATTCGCCACGATCGCGTTCTCGAATGCCCCGCGGGTCATGATATCACAGGGCTTCAAATCCTCATGGACCATGTCCACAATGCGCTCGCCGGTCTGATATGCGACCTGAGACCGTTCTCGGTACGGAGCGGGTATAGCTGCAGAACCAGGTAGCGCCATACCGAGCGCCTCCGCCAGGGCGTTCATCGTCGACGCCGTGCCCATGGTGTTGCAGTGTCCGGGACTGGGCGTGCCGCTCGCCACCATGTCGAGCACCTCCTCGTCGTTGATGCGTCCCGCAGCGTGCTCCTCCCTCGCCTTCCACACGACCGTGCCTGATCCTACTCTCTGTCCGTTCATCCAGCCGTTGAGCATAGGTCCCACATTCAAGCAGATGGCAGGGATGTTGACGGTAGCTGCAGCCATGAGACAGGCGGGCGTCGTCTTGTCGCAGCCGGTCAGCAGCACGATACCGTCGAACGGATAGGCGTGCATAAGCTCGACCAGCCCGAGATAGGCCAGGTTTCGGTCCAGAGTCGCTGTCGGTCGGCGGGTGCTCTCCTGGATGGGGTGCATGGGAAACTCAAAGGCGATGCCACCGGCTGAACGAATACCCTCACGAACTCGCTTCGCTAGCTCGATATGGTGTCGATTGCACTGCGTGTATTGTGTCAGTGAAGCTCAGTAGCGCAGCAAGCCAGGGGCACACAGCGAGGACAGGTCAAACAGCGCCAGGAACCCCAGGGTCCCAGCTTGCAAAACCCATGAACATAAAATAGCAACTGCGCAAGGACGTCAATGAATCTCTCACCGGTGCAATGTCAGATCCAGACTGGGCGATTCCAATGATGGGCTTGTCGGACATGAGCTCCTCGCGAGTCAGTCCGCAGTTGAGGTATCTCTCGACGTAGAGGGCGGTCATGCCCAGGTCCTCCTTCCGATTGAACCAATTCGAAGACCGCAGCTTGGGCTTCTGTTTGGGTGCAAGCTCGTTGCGCATCTTGGTCATGGTGTCCTCCAGCTGCTTGGCCCTGGCCCGTACCTTGACCAGTTCCGCCTCGTAGTCCTCGATGTCTACGAGAGGGAGGCTGTCGCCGCAGTCATTGCTGCAGTCTGCGCAGGCCGTTTCGCAACCCATGTCTCCTTGTTGCCTGGGCGGGGTGGTACTGGAGTTGATGGGTCGCTGCTGGGGTTTCAAAGCGGAAGCTGGGGTGGGGAGTGGTGGTGGTGGTGGAGGAGTTGCCGTTGCTGTTGCTGTTGTGGTTGTGGTTGCGGTGTTGGTGCTAAGGGTTCTCCTTCTCTTAAATGGTCGCCTGGCAGCAACTTCCTGCGGTGAATAACTCGAAGGGAGGCTGCCTGTCACTTCAAGGAAGGCGCTCATGGCGTTATTGTTCATCTCGCGCGTGAATCAGGAATCAGTCCAGGCCTTCATCCCATGAAAAATTCCGGCAATAGTGAATGGGTACTGCAAGTACCCAAGTACCACCACCCTGTATTTTGCGGGTCACAGAGCGATTCTCGTCAATACTGCCGAGGGCGCAAACAAAGGCGTGGCGCGTAGCAACGTTTACAAGAAGCAGGTTGACTTTGTTGAGCGTCACGTTTCAGGAAGCATAGTTGGGAAGAAAATCATATAGAGTCGAGGGTGAACCTTTAACCCTCAGGTCTGGCCGACCCGTATCTCCGGTCGCCGGCGCGCCCAGGCCCATTGCGTTACCGCGCTTGAGCTGTCAACTAGTGGGTCAATCCATGCAGGAACAGATCTAGTGAACTCGGGCCACCTGGACTCTCGCTGGCAAGTTTTCCTAGTGTTATCTACAGCAGCAGCGCGAGAGGAGGAGGAGATATGCAAGGTATCCAGGTGAGGCCAATTTGATATTTTTGGGACCCTGGCCCGGCTTGACGGGGAGCCGCATTTATTCCCGTCCTGATGCCGCGTCTCGCTGCAACACACGTGTATCCTCACGTCATGAGCTGCATGTGCTCGCTGGCTGCGCATGTCCCTCAAACGCGCTGGGAAATTGGCCTGGGGGATTCCGAGAAGACAAAGAAGGAAAAGCAAGAGGGGAATGCCCCCGGGTATTAGCTCACTCGCTCTGCCGACGCCAATGTTGCATGTGAACCCTATCCACAGGATCGCTCCGCAGAAGCAAGTTCACTTGCTTCTTGACCCCAAGGCGTCAAAGGGCTAGTGCAGCCGGGATGGAACCTCACAAAGTTAATTTCGGCCCGCGTACTGGTACCTCGGGTCGTTCGGCATGGACTATATCCTGACAGGCTAAACAGTATCTACTAGTGGGTGAAGAGAACCACATGCCTGAGGTGCAGGAGTGCAGCAATGCCTAGGCATCTCAGATGTTCAGGTTCTGCGTCTTCGTGTCTTCCAAGGTTGTGCCCCACGAACTTGGAGAAGCGCTAAGCATTGGGAAAATCGACTTCAAGGCTTCCATCTCGATGCTATCAGGCCAATTCCGATTAGTGGAAATTACGTCAATTGGAAATTCCATGCACCTGAATCATTCTCTCGGTGAACCCCGTCTTTTGTTTGACCAAGGACCAACGCCGTTGCCAAGCCCGACAAAAAGACATTGATAAGCATTCTGTCACCGTTTAACCTGGACCAAAGCTGACGCGTGCCCCATCACAACTTCTGTGCCATGTCCTTGTTCTCCGACCCCTATGGTCCCGTGTCCCGTATTCGCCCGCCTTATTAGCCGCAGAAATGATCGAGGCACTTGATCAACACCACGATCCCGCAGCAGTATAGACAGCATTCACCGCACCCGTGTTTCCTCCGACCGCCCCTGAGATCCGGCGACTCGTCGTCGCCGAGCGGCCCTTGCCGCATATGTATTGGCTCTTGCGGCTGGTACGCGACTTTGTCGTCGAATGGACTATCTGACTGCGGTGCAGCGTCTTCAGGCGCCACTGCAAGCGGTCGCTGGGGGATGTAGCCGGCTGCGGGCGGCGTGACCGTCGGTGCCTTCTCCATCGTGCATGCGTGTGTGGCGTGACGGGTAGGTATGATGGGGTATGATGGGCGCGACACTTTGGATGGGGTCTGGGGAGAGACACTCTCGAAAAGCTTAAGAGGCAGGGGTGTGGACTCGAGGACAGACGAGGTGGAGCAAACGGAACAACGACGAACACAATCTAGTGACGCGAAGGACAGGAAGTCAAAAAGGCTTCGGATGGGTTCGTTGCGGCTGAAAAGGCCAGAGGAATTGCAAAAATGCTCCTCATCTCCAGGAATGTCATGCGCCATGCTTGAATCAGCAGCAAACTCCTCTAATCCTGATTTAGCAGCGAGAGGAGCATCAAGCCGCATGGAAGTTGGCAAAGAAGGCGGCCCAAAGTCTCACGGCCGGACGTTGTGCAACACTGCCTGCATGTCACATCCCTCAAAAATCGGGCGCCGCGGTACGTGGGATTTTCGCTCCGATGTACCAAGTAAAGATCTTACGGTTGGGGTCCCTCACCTCAGACCATCGGGATTGATTGGCCGTTCTGGAAAAGGAGGATTCGTCCTCGCCGAACATGGCCATGGGCGGGGGTTTTTCCGGTTTGGAAGCCCTTGGGAGTTCGAGACTAAATCGAGCCGGGCGGGGGTCCCGGTCCCACGGCGCCGGACTGGCTCCGGTTTCTCGGATGCGGTCGGAAGCCACACTACTACTATAGTGCTGCTCCCCGAGCTGTAGTATGAATTCATTGCGACCAACGGCTGCCATGTAAGTGATCACAATCAACAAGCAGCTTTTGATGTGGGACGACGAGTGCCAGTCCTGACCTCGTTGCCCTGACAAGGTCGCAAGATCGAGGGTGATTCAGCCCTCCTCGCTCTCATCCTCTGCGTCATCCTCTTCGTCATTCTCAGAAAACTGTTCCTCCGCGCTCTCTTGCTCTTCCTCTTGCGCCTCGTCCTCCTCCAAATCTTGCTCTTCACTGTCCCCGTCCTCTTCGGTCTCAGCCTCCTCGCGCTCCTCGTCCTCATCCTCCTCTCCATTGTCTTCTGCATCGTCTTCCCCCTCGCCATCCTCACTTCTCGGCGAGCCTTCCTCATCAGCAGACTCCTCTCCATCGCTTTCCATGCTGTCACCGGCCTTGGAATCGACCGTCTGGAGGATCTGCTTGAGTATGGCATCGGAGACATTCCTCTCTTGAGCCTCCCTGATCAGCCTCCTCATATCCCTGGGCCACTTTCCCTTGTCTTCCTTCCGCAATTTGTCCAGCTCGGCGTAGGAAATCGGGGCCACGGCCTTCTTAAAATTGTTGACCAACGAGTCGAACCAACGCTCTCTCAGATTACTGCCTATCTCCGTCTGGTCCGTAATGATAGCCCTCATGATCTCCCTCATGGCAACAAGCGCGTTCCTCCGCATGCCGAACGAGACCCCGTCCCCCACCTGGCCGATCTCCTTGATCAGCTGCCTCTGCATCCACCTGATGTTCGCCACCACGTCCACGGACTTGCCGTACCAGAACGAGGCCTCCTTCCGCAGCGCCGCCCGCGAGTACCTGGGCGCGCGGTCCGGGTCCTTCTCCCGGTCGTACCGGCCCGTCCACCCGAGCTCCTCCTCGGCCTTGCGGACGAGGTACGCAAAGTCCTTGTCCTCGCCCTGGCCGCCCGGCCGCGCCGCAGAAGAAGAAGAAGAAGCCGCGAGCTCCTCGGCCTTCCTCTCGCGCGCCCTGATGGCCCGCGCCTCCCTCTCCGCCTTCCGGGCGGCGGCGGCGCGCTCGGCCCGCTCCCTCTCCTCCCTCTCGACGCTGCTGTTCTCCGGCCCCCGCGGGTCGCCGCCGGTGCGCCTCTTGGTCTTGGAGTCGGCAGGCGCCGCCGACGACGAGACGCCGGGGTCCGCCGCAGCAGCCGCGGCCTCCCGCGCAGCGAACGCGGCGGCGGCGGCGGCATCGGCGAGCTCCCTAGTGCGTCGGTGGCGCTCCATCTTGGCGAACCTGTCCAGCATCTGGCCGACGTCGGCGTGTGCGGCCGCCGAGTAGGCGAGGATGGCGTAGAGATCATGGGGCGTCTGGCTCGTGGGGTCGAGGATCTCGAGGGCCTCGTGAAGCGACATGGTCATGTTCTCAGGGTGGGACATTGGGCCCCAGCCCGGGGGCACCGATGACAGAGGACGCAGAGGTGAGGATGGTCTTTCTGCGGCAGCCGTCACCGTACGGGCGGCGGGCTGGGGCGGTGTTGATGGTGACGGTTGTACGGCAGGTTGTATTTCATGTTGCTGGTGGTGAGGTGGAGCCCGGAGATGTGATGGCGAAGGGGTGTGGGGCTGTCGTTGAGCGCCGTTCGGCTGATGGCGACGAGGGACGGAAGAAGGGCCAGCGCCTGTCCGCGCCCGCTTGGCTGGGCTTGGATCAGACGCCATGGTCTTAGCCGCGAATAGGTATATCGGAGCCTCGTTGAGGATGGCAGTGACCGATCGCAGCTTGTTGCTCTATGGGATTGAGGAAGACAAGGGCGTCGCGACTGATGGTTTGCAAACGGCGAGTCGACTTGCAACTGAGCTAACATTGTCCCAGCACGGAAGCTTACGTCATCTCGGCATTACCTATCTCAGTGTCCAGACCCAGTAATTGACTGCACCCTTGAACCAGCCGGCTCCAGCTTGCACCACGCTACGACCCAGGCAAATAGCGTAAAGAAAGGAGAACAAGTACGAAAAACAGGCTCTAAAAGTCGCCTTGGATTACTACCGAATTTAATGGAGGCTCCAATTTGCGTCAGAAGGAAAGCAAACATGTATCACCCACAGCCATGGTGGTGCCGGAACTCCGCTGAATATACCACAGCACTCAAGTGTTGAGGCTTGTTGTACAGTGGGGCGATTTAAAAACCGCCAAAGTTGCAAAATCACACCTAAAAAGTTACCAATGTACCCAATGTTGCAAGACTGAGAAGAACAGCACTGCCACGAACAGCCACCACTCCTTCTTTAAAGCCCAATAGCTCCTCAATGTCCAAAAAACAGCCTGATCAGTGTCCGCGTCGTACCTGTAGCTCAACCACCTCGAGAAGCATTCACGTCATGATCGACGAAACCACTTGGTCTCGAAACAAAGGGACTTCCATTGAACCCCTCCGAAACATACTCGCGAATCGGCTCGAACTTGTGACATGTGCGGACCGCGTCGCTCTGCCCACGTGGACATACATTCCGTGATCTGGAGACTATTAGCTTGCGAGAACGGAGCACAAAATAATTCTGGAATCTGTGACAGTAAGAAAGGGGTGCCTACGGCCCCCCCAAAAAAAAAAAAAAATTGAGTGGGATGATCGCTTGGTTCCATTAACACATTATCGCTTTGCCGCAGATGATCAATGCAGTGCTCTGTAGGTCGCGGGTCAGCCACCAAGGCAGATGTCAAGTCTAAGGATGGGGAGCGGCGAACCGGTGTGCACTGTTCCGTGGGTTGGTATCTCTGGGTAGATGTCTCGATGCAAAGCCTCACTGGTCTGGTTCAGGCAGTGCAGCTGGTGGAACCTTGGAGCATGTCGAACCTATCCCACGACATCATCAATATCTGGAGCCGTGGCGTGGTGGAACAGTCTGCGAACTCACCCTCCCGTGTAACCAGTTCTTATATGGTCCCAATACTTCTTACCGTCCTCTCCCCACAGGCGCGTCGCCTCCCCTTCGGAGATGGAGAAGTATCTTCCCCAAAGCAGCTCTGCCCGGTTGTCGTCGATTTCTTCCCACGAGTCCCCGACATAGGCCTTGTCACCGGGCTGGAATTCGTGACCGTTCAACTCAAAGTCTACGGGTGACTGAAATCGAACTTGCTCCAATTGGATGGTTCCAGGGGGTGCCGGGTAGCAAGAGTATGTTAGACAGGCTGCCCCATCGAGCATTATTACATTACGTCGTGGCCTGTGCACTCACCCAGTTTCTGTTCCCGGAATCCAACCTCATATTCTCCATATGGATAATCGTGAGAGTTCAGTCCACCGACGAATAATACAGATATGGCGCCCGCCAGAAAAGCCAGGATAGCGAGAATAGCAACAGAAATGATGTTGCCACCTAAGCGCGGCTGAAGTCCGGAGGGAATCGTCGGCTTGGGCAGTAAGAATTTGCTGGACCCTCCCTTCTCGGAATCTTGGAATCGCCGCCAATGAACTGGTATTCCGCAGACGACATCGTGAGTGAGCCACATACGTATACTCAACTTGCTGGGTGGGTTTAGAAAGGAAGTTGGACTTGGATGGAAGGACGGGGAAAAGTTGATCTTCTATCGTCTCCCAAGCCCATTGCCCAGCATCGGAGCGCAGGCCCTCAACACCGACGTGCATTGCAACAACGCCGACGTGAAACGCGTGACGCTGTCAGAGTTTCCATCTTGACGGGCGTTGATACTGCCTAGCAAAATATCTCCTGAATGACGTTGCAATGGCAACCTTACGATATGTCAGCTGTATTTCCTAGGAGATACCCAGGTAGCCGTTGGGTGCTGGACGCGTTGGATTCTGTACCACATGGAAGAGTAGTCTCCCTTCGGCTTGGCTATGTGTAAATGCTCTGTCGCTGAGAGTATATCCCCCCGTCTCTCAATATATGCTAAGAATTGACGAGTTTGTCTTGCGGTGGTCGGTAGCCCACATAAGTTCTCTCGCACGCCTCGTGGTGGAAACACCCAAGATGTAACATGTCAATGAGATGCTCCAATACTCCTCCGCTGGAAACCATACAGACCGTGGAAGCAGAACGCCGCCCCAACCGCTCCGCCGATGTGCCCAAAAAGATTTCAGCAAACGCCATGGCCCTTGACTGAAAAACATTCCCAACGCCAGCCCGTCCCGGCCGCTTGTCCAATTCAAATGCGCCGTGGTCCACCATGTTCCGTATTCCCTTCGTCTTGATCGTCATCCTGACTTAGCAATTGATGTCGCAGTTGCATGAATCGCAAGCGCAGTTGTCGCATCCGCTGCAGCAGTCGCACCCATTCAAGTCGACAGGACAGCACCATGCCGTGTCGAAGCCTCCGCCTAGTCCCGCCACGGCGTAGCTCGTTCCTTTATCTGTCGTGTACTCCATCGCAGGTTCTGGCCTTGGTTGTGCGTCGACCGATTTGGCAAGGTCTTGACATCCGCCTCCGCCGAGACCGAGATACTGAATGCACATTGCCTAGGGTTTTTTTTGGTGGTTTTGTTTTCTTTTCTTTCTCAAAATTGGAGGTCGTGCGGGAAGAGGCTCGTTCGTGTTCAGTTGAGATGCACTCTTGTACTAAGTACCTAGGTAGGTATACTTATCGTATCTCCCAGGTGTAGATGACCAGACGGGGGGGATCGTTGATGATGCTTCGAGAAAAGCGACAGAAGAGAAGGGGCCAAACCACAGATCAAGGACTGCGACGGCCAGCGAGAAGGACAGGCGTCACAGAACCTAAGACTGTTCTTATTCGAACATTCCATTTTCAATGCACCACGAACACACTCCTCCAGGATGTGGCTCGCGCGACAAGACCCTTTTGGGTTTTGGGACGTGGGCCTCTGTCACGCGCGAAGGATGATGTCTGCACCGCCGCCCCGGCCAGGCCCTGGTCAAGTCGGTCTGACTGAGCCACCCCCCCCCCCAACCCTGCCAGTATATCCAAACTTGGCATCAAGCACATCTTAGTTTAGGCGATGTCAGCATCATATCAGACGTGGCTAGGGATGACCTAGGTATTCTCAGCCATACGGAGGATTCGGTCACGTCTATGCTTCGGCACTGGCCGCTGTCACCAAGGGCGCGTGTGCGGTAGTAGTCGATCTCGGGCCGCCGGGTCCCCAAAAAGGCTGCCTGCGACGGTGTCTTCCAAGGTTGTCTCTTGGTGGATTTAGCCCACTCACCTGGGGGGCTGGGCAAAAACGGTCCCCATTCGTCGCACTTGCCCTCACAAGCCCAATCCGAATAGATTGAAAGGGGACGTTCGTGGCGGAGCAAGGCGAATAAGCACTTGGGCAAAAGTGCTCATCACCTACACTCGATCTCAGAAGCGATGCCTCCCGAGGTCTCAGGCGTCTCGCACCACCGCTATATGTCTGCCTGGGTCCTCCTCGGTCGTTAGATGGCAGCGAGACGCCTTACCTCGTGAGACTCGAGCGTGCGTGCGCCGTTCTAAGCACACGGGCAGGAACAAGAATTCGAGTTCCACCTTCGCGTCACCATCCGCCGACCAGCCAGGGCAAGCCAGCAGGTCCGCACACGTGCTCGACCGATACCTCTGGGGCTCAAGGGCTACTGCGGGCCGGAAACCGTTTGCTGTCATTAAAATTGCAAAAGTTCATCTTACTGGGATCATTTATGCCTTGCCGAGCTTGCAAAGGAATCAGATCTGAGCCTCTGCACTTCTGAGACCGTCCAGTGTTGGGAATCTCGAGGTGCGACAAAGGCTTGCGAAGATCGACAACAGTACCTGGCCCCAGATTTCTGGAGATGTTTGCCGAAAGTACAGTCTGCCTTACCTTCTCAGGTTGCGAGTAAGCACGGCTTGGACTCGTTACTCAACTTGGCGCAGTATGTACCTAGGTAGTGCTCCCTACCTCGAAGGTGCCTACGTTGACCAACCACGTCTCTGTATCACTGAACCCGAGATCTCCACGAGGTTTGTGCTAGTACGGTCCCGAATCCTTGGGCATAATTCGTCTCGCGAAAGGCCCGAATGAAGTACCGCTGCACGGGACGCTGCACAGGGCAGCAAGCGGGCCAAACCCCAGGACTCTTGTCGAATACAGGTGCCGTAAATCTAATTCAGATTCTTATAATCTCTTTTCGAGGAGGCACCACAAAGTGGACATCACAAAGTGGGTCTGGGACGTCCCTAGGCTGATGTCCAACGCCGGGCGTGCAACTCAAGCACCGTGTGACATGGTGGCATTCAAGGGCTCGAGACCAGCTCACGGCGACGTTCAACGGTGCTGCTAAACATGTAGATCTCCTCCACCACCTTCACAGACATGGCAGGTGAAAAGCCCACCTCAAAGATGCGGGCGACCTTCCCAAAGCACCAGACGGGGTTTCCATCACCAGTGCACAAGTGCCGCGTCCCCTTGGTACCCAGGTAGGTGATTACGATCGCCTAGAGCCAGGCATATATTTTCCAGAGTCGCTTGCCAGGGCCCGTTCTGCCTTGCCGTGCCTGCAGAAACCCTGGAATATCGCCCGCAGACGCAATGCAGCAGTACGCAAACGTTGATGTGGGAGCAGGGTCCTTATAGTGCCGTCACTAACTACTCTTCTCTGGCGCGGGTCATCCGCGGTCTCGGAGCAGAACGACTTGGTGCCCAGGTGTGCGCCTTCACCCAATCATCTGCTTGACGCAAGTATACATACCCCACAGCGAAAAGCCTCGCCGTCTGCCTTGCCTCGAATGTCCCCCCCCCCCCCAATACCGCTCCAAGATGACCCTTGACCTCTACAAACCCCCTGATTCCAGATATATGATATGTCCCATGCCGAGCTAGTCCCCCAAGTCAAGCCTAGATACTTTGAAAAGGGCCGAAAACCTTATACGAACATGTAGAGAGCCAGATTGAAGCTGTTGCTGCCCCAGCCTCTCATGAAACCACTCATGATGGTGGAAGAGGCTGTGCGTGATATGTCAAGTCTTCGTTTCGAGGTCATCACCAATCACTGGCCTCACGACGCGGTCTGCCCAAACGCAAGCGACTCGCGAAGTCTCAGCGAGGCAAAGACAAAGCTTGACCACTTCCAAGGTTCGATGCCGAAAATGGTAACGATATGGTGGAACCACACGGAATGGCGAGATAAATCCATTGCCATTAACACCCAACGCCTTGAAGATAAGGTGTAACACATCAGTCACTAGGCCAGCGGTTCGATCTGCAGTCAAGCCGTTCACTTTCCAATCTTATTGATTTGCCCGTGGAGTCGATAGGGAGAATTAGAGATGCCTCGTCAGAATCAGGTCAGTCAGTAACTTCTTACTCGTTCCAGTCTGCATCCTTTGTAGACAACTTCCTTCCCTTCTCAAATCGGGTACTTATCGACCAATGTATTTGCTTCCATCCCCGGGTCCTAAGGCCTCTTCACCGTATCGAGGCCAGCTCCCCCAGCTCGAGTTTCATTGCTCACTCAATCTTGTGCTGCGAAGCCAAATGGAGGTCCCATGTGCGCTTTTCTCTTCTTGGGAGTTGCCTCCCCCATTCCTTGAGAATCTCGATCCACTCATTTGAAATGTCCCCCGACCAGGCCCATCAGACAAGCGGAACCTACTGTATCAATCCATGGCTCAGTTTAGCCAGCGCGAGCTGCTGAGTCTCACGCAGCCTGGGGTGGCTCGAGGACCCTTGGAAGCCTTCAAGAAGGGCCAGGAGTCAGCGTTGAGGTCCAGCTATTCAGTAATCTTCGGGGTCTGCGACCCATGATGCTTGCTTGGCAAATCTACAGAGTCGACGCGCAAGCCAGGAGTCTCGATACGCCGAGCTCCACTGGGTCCTCGAAGTATCTCTGGAGGCAGGTCCTGGCCCAAGCGGGCTTGCTCAAAGGCTTGATCTACCGGGTCGACCTGGGCTCGCGTGCCAGCTTCTCTCTCAAGTGGAGATTGCAATACGGTGGTCCCAGAACCTCCATCGGATGGTGTCGGGTCAAGAGTCGAAATAGGCCGAAAAGGAGAGCTATCCTCGTCGGAGACTTCAGAAATGCCCCCGGCCCGGATCTCTGACAGCCGGCTGCTAGTATTTCTCCAACGGTGCTTTCTGAAAGCATGAAGCACACCTGTGATGTTGTCCATAGGGCTGCTAAGGCCAGAGAAGGGCGACTTCAGTGGTGCTCCAAGGACGCCTTGTGGGCCCATAGGCGTGTCACTTCTCATTTTCCGGTATGGGGAGGCTCCAGTCATCTTTGAGCTTGATGCAAGGCTCTTCTTTGCTGGTGTAGGTGGCAGAGTGTTGCATGATGTGGTTCCACTGGTGTGACTCTCGGCAGTCGAGTGAGCTGCTGTCCGCATCTGTGAAGCCTCCTCCACCCGAGTAACCAAGCGATCAAATTGAGTAGTTGCAGTCATCAGACTGGTCGCAGCCAGAGGATTGACAGCGCTTCGACCTGGGTCAACGCGCACCTCATCTAGAGGTATCTCTCCAGTGCACGAGGCAGGCGTATTGAAGAGGGGGCTTGATTCGGCAGATGACATGTAGACAGACGAAAACCGAGCACTTCGGCGCCTCCGCCTCGTAGTGGGCGTGTCGCAAGACATGTCGCAGTGTGAATAGCGGCTCCGGCTGTGGAGTTTCCGCGAGACCTTGTCTCGGAGCGACTGGTCAAGGTTGACATTAGATCTGTCCTCTAGTGTCGATCGCTGGCAAGAGCACTGAGGCGTGATGACATGTCAACTTGGTCCACACTCTGCATAAGACTCGATGAGGACATAGGAAAAGTTCGTGCAGGGAGCTGAAACAAAAAGACAGGAGTCGGGATAGACATACCTCCGATGGCGCCTTGTTGAACGAGGAAATACCACTGGGAACTGGTGAAGAAAGGAGGACTCTAGAGCGGCTAGACATGTTCTTGTGTTGAGAAATGTTCCATGTACCCATCAGCTCAAAAGCATGGTCGGACATGGCATTCTCGTTGGAGGTCTGTGACTGTTTCTCATGGGACACTTCGGACGTGTGTATCCGCCTGCCTCGCTCGAGAGCATATGGCTTGTCATGACGCAATGCCTCATCGATCGCCCGGAGTCTTCTGTCTAGCTCCTCGGATCCAAAATGCTCGTGAGACGAATAAGAAGTCGTCGGGGCGGAGCAGGGAATCTTCGTCCGCCAATTCACAGACTCATCGGAGGTGAAGCTCGCGTGGCCGTCGACTGAGCCAGGCCCACGCTTGGAAGGTAGCAGGGTCTCGTAAGAAGATGACGAACCCCTACGACCTTGGGCATCCAAGGGGCTCTTGTGATGGACGGTGGCGGTGAGAGTAGTCACTGTGTGCAGCGTTAGTTTTGGGAGGCCCTGGCTACTGCCGTTGTGCAGGTCGACGGATCGATGCTTCTGAGAGAGGACATGTTTTGATGGAGCTGTTCCGCAGCCGCTCAGTAGCTGCATCGCTGCGAAGTTGGCCAGAAGGGTGTCATCGCCGCTGTGGTCACAAGGAACCCCGTAGGACTCCGACTTGGCGCGGCGACCACTCTGTTGGTGATGGTAGCTGCGGGATGGGCAAGCCTCGCGTGCAGGGTTGCAGGGTGCTTTTAAGAATGGACCGCTGTGTCGTTGACAGTGGTGAACCTCATGCTGCAGTGCAAAGGACTCTTCCTCAACGAAAGATCGTCGGTACTCATGGATAGAGGTGGAGGAGCGGCGGGTGTAGCCAGGATTGACTTGAGGGCTCACACAAGGCATCTTGTTATGTAATGAGAAAGTTGAATGGCCAAGATATACCTGTAGGTTTGCTATAAAGGAAATTACCGTTGAAAAATTAATTTTGAAGAGATATGAAGGACCAAAGAGGACGATGGAATCCGTGGACGAAGGAAGAAAACACACGAATCTGTGGCGAGGTCAAAGACATGTCAACTTGGTATATCGTCGCGCCTTCTTTGCGCGACGCCACCATGAAGCCGTCGTGCCGACTGCGCCTTCCAAAGATCCCTAATCCAATGATATAAGTCGCCTGATCACGCATTCCTCCTAGGCTGGCAAGTAACAGGCGGATGTAATTTGATCAGAGAGTACAGGTACATCACTAATATATATATATATATATATATCTCGTCCAAAATGAACACCTTGTCTACAACTTCATGCCACCAATCATCTTAGCAACTCTCATCGACTGCCTCATGCTCAGATCCAGCATAATCTCCTCACTGCCACCGGGAATCGCATACGCCCTGACATCGCGGTACAGTCTCTCCACCTTGCCGCCCTGGCCGCCCCGCGAGTAGCTCAGCCCACCAAAGATCTGACTGGCCTCCCTGGCGCAGAACTCAAAGGTCACCGTCGCCTGCGCCTTGAGCCCGGCGATGGGCCCGCCCAGCCGCAGCATGGCCTCGGTCTCGCCCATCTTCTCGCACTGGAAGATGAGGTTCTCGAGCCAGTTGTACGACGCCTCGATCTGCCGGGCCATGTGCGCGAGCTTCAGTCGGATCACGGGGTGCTCGATGAGCTTCTTGCCGAAGGTCTTGCGCTTGTTGGCGTACTTGACGGACTCTTCGAAGCAGACGCGGGAGAAGCGCAGGCACTGGATGATGATGCCCACGCGCTCGTGGTTGAAATTCGTCATGATGACTGTCATCCTTGTTAGCGGAGGGATCAGAAGTGCTGGGAGCAGTTTGTGGTACGAACCTCTGAAGCCCTGGTTCTCCTTACCCAGGAGATTCTCAACGGGGACCTTAACATCTTCGAATGTGATGTATGTGGTTCCGCTGGACCACACACCCTGGCAGTCCATTCTCCTCGTGGAAACACCGCCGTGGTCCCTCTCAATGAGCAACAGGCTGACACCGTTCATGCCTGGTCCACCCGTGCGTACCGCAGTGGTGAAGTAGTCACACCAGATACCATTGGTAATCCACTTCTTCTCACCGTTGACGATGTAATGCTTGCCGTCCTCGCTCAACTTGGCCTCGCACGTTAGGTTCGCGACGTCAGAGCCGGCATCCGGCTCCGTGATCGCAAGGCAGATCCGCTTGTCGCCGTTGAGTATGCCGGGCAGGATCCTGTCCTTGAGGCTCTTCTTGCCAAACTTGACCAGCGGAGGGCAGCCGATGCCGAAACCACCGAGGATATTCCAGACGAAACCGCCGGAGCCGACGCGCGAGATCTCGTCCGTGACCAGCATCTCGTGGAACAGGTCCCACTGTTCTGGAGCGACGGACTTGATCCTATGGTCGGTATACTGCTTTTGGTATTCCGTGCCCAACAGACCGGCGAGGTAGCCGCGGCGGCCCATCTCCTTGTAGATCTCCGCAGGAACCTCCTTCTTCTCGTCCCACTCGCCGACATTGGGCTCGATCTCACTCTCGACCCATTCGCGGACCTCGGCACGGAGCGCAACGTGGGACTCATTAAAGTAGGGGGAGTGGAACTGCGATACAGAGACTCGTCAGTCGATCCGTGTTTCGCCTGCGCGCGCGCGTGCGCGTAGAGCAGATGAGCAAACAAAGGAGGGTCGTACTTACACCTTGATACCAACTCGGATCCGAGAAGGGGATCTGCTCGCCGTACGGCTCCAGAGCCTCGGCCTCCTCCTGGCCCTTGGGCACGACGGGCGTTTTGGCCGCGGGCGCCTTGGGCGCGGCGACGGGCATGGGCTCTGCGGCGGGCTTGGCCTCCACCTTGGGCTTGGAGTCAAGGCTGCCGACCTGCAGCTGGCCCTTGTACTTCTTCAGGATGCCCTCGTTGTGGTACTTCCAGAACTGTTTCGAGGCGTCCTTGCCGGCCACCCGCTGGAGGATCTTCTTGCCACCTGTGTGCCGAGCGCAAAGAAGCTGGTCAGGACGGAGCCAAATGGGGCTGGGCGCATGATCGTGTCCTGGAGGCGAGGCAATGCTTACCTGGGTGGTCGTCCTGGAACTTTGTCAGGTCATAGACGTCTTCGTCCACGATGATCCAAAGGGAATCGGGCTTATTATGCGACGAGACGTCGCCGGTGCTGAAAGTCTTCGACATGATGGGCAGACTGCTAACTAATGTCGACTCCCCGATTGGACGCAAGAAGAGAAGATGGAAAGACGAGTACAAGAAAGAATGGGAATGCCTCTATTCACTGATAGCGATCACGATGAGAAAAGGATTGAGTATCGGAAGCCGAAAAAGAGAGATATATCCTCACTGTACTGTCTAAAAAAGAGCCGGGCCTTCGGTTCGGTCCACGGCTGAACGCATCGGTCAATCACATGCTTTCAGGAAGAACGAGAGCGTCAGAGACAAGGGCCACGAGGGACACGAGGGACACGAGGGACCATCCTTGCTCCTCCACACGGGCAGCCTGGCAGAGCCCACTACCCACCCACCACGGCCCCCGGAATCTGGGGATTTCGTGGGGGAAACGGTCCCTTCTGGGCCGCTTCTACACGGTAGCGTCGCCTGGAGGGCCCGGGCAACCTCCCTCTAACGTTGCACCACTGCAGCTCTCGGGGTTCTAGAAAAGGGTCATGTGGTCCCTGAGCTGACGGGGCGAGTCGAGGAAGGGGAAAGTGGCTGGCATGTGATGATGCCGCTTGAGTCGGTCTAGCGGTCTCAGGCGCAGGGGCTGATGTCATCCACGGATCGACGCCTCGAGCCAATCATCGCCATGATGATTACTGCCGAGGCCGAAAGAGGAAAGTGCCGAGGTTTAGGAGGCCGTCTCGACATTTCTTGTGTACCCTAGACGACTTTCGGCGGTCGGCCTGTTTTGAGCTCCTGTCTTGTCACGCTCTCGCCAGAGGTCAAGTGACGGCAGGCCCCGGACAAACGGCCAAGCTTGACGGCTGAGACTCCCGTAATTGTTAGGTGGGCCAACTTGTCGGATATGACAGAATGAAGAGGACGAATCGAGATACAGTTCGACGTGCCTGGGTGACAAGTCTAGGGAACCTCTGCCTTGATCATTTTCTGACAATGCCTTACTTCGCCCAATTCGATTACTCTAGCCCATCAGTGACCTGATGCCGAGACAGCGTCCAGAGTCTGTCCAGTATGCAAACCCAGTTTGTGTGCTGCGCTTCTGGATGAAGAGCCTGGAGCAATATTGATTTCCGTCTTTCGTCATCTCGATGCGGTCAACCAAGCTGATGGGCTGGTGTGCTAATCGCTCCTCCCCGCACGTCCTTCGCATCGAGAACAGGTGCTCTCGCAGCCCGTCATGTTACTTAGCAGAGACGATGTCATGTGGAAGTGCCAACAGACGAACAGCTGTCAATGCGAGGTTCTGGGCTCAAAGGGAGACTGGGTACGATGAGAGCAATTGTTCTGATTCCAGCTACAACAAGCTGTCCTGTCGTAGCGGCACTTTGCGGACGTCCTCTGCCCCAGTGCCATTCGCGGTGTTGCTCAATCGAGTCTGAAGCCCATCAAGACCCCTTTCCCCCATCAACTCCATAGCAACGCCAATGCCCCTGAGGGCAGTCCCTCGGTATCAGTGTAAAGGATGCAGAGCGGTAAATGTCAAACAAATATCCCGAAACGCCACCGCAGTTGGAACGCGGGACGATCAGGCAGTGCCACGAGGCTTCGCCTTTGCTTTGGCCTTCTCCTTTTTGTCTTCCTTGCGCTTCTTCTTGGCCTCCTCGTTCTTCTCCTCCATTTTCCGCTTGTGCGCCTTCTGCTGCTCCTCCGTTTTGGCGACGGGCTTGAAGAACCCTTCGAGACGGGCCTGCTGCGAGCTCTTCAGGTTCTTCTCCAGCCTCGCCGCACCCGCCCGTACACGGTCCTCGGAGAAGCCCTTCTCGTTGACGAGGAATTGCACCAGGCCATCGACGTCTGGTTTGTCCCACTTGAAGTCGCACAGGGGGTCGTCGGCGGCACGGACGTCGGGCTCGAAGAAGAGGTCGCGTGCGTCGGCGTAGGGCCAATCATCTGGCAGTGTGTACTTGCCCTTCTTGTCGCTCTCGATAAACTCGACGACCTTTTCTAGACTGCCGTGCTCGCGGATCAGCTTGAGGGCTGTGTTGGGGCCGATCTTGGGAATTGGGTCGAGGTAATCGCAGCCGAGAAGGATACAGAGGTCGACGAACTGTGTGATGAAATTGGTCAGTCAGTCTGGCAAGTGGTGACCTGAACTGTAGAAGATGCATGTAAATATACCTGCTTGCGGTCCATGTTCAGGCCGTCCAGAACCTTGTCTAGGTGGATCTCCTGGATGGGCTCCTTGCGCTGCTCACTGAAGGTGAGGTGCCGCAGAAGAATGGGTGTGTTGAAGCAGAGGGTGTCCATGTCCTCACTGGCAGCGCCGTAGACCTTACCCGCGCGCGCCAGGACGGCACATTGTGCCTCAGCCTCGGTGGGAGCCACCAGGTAGGGCACGCCCATGAGCTTCAGCAGACGCTGGCATTCGGCATTGTGCTCCTTTGTGACGCGAACAGTCCGCCGCGAGAACTTCTCGACATCCTCGGCTGTGCCCGTCTCTTTGGCCTCCTCGAGGCCCTCGGTAGCCTCCTGCTTGCGCTGGTATCGACGGGCGAGCTCGCCGGACTTGAGCTTAGGAGGGGCGCCGTCGAATACGTAGAGGGGCTTGATGCCGCTGTCAACTATGCGCAGGGTGCGATAGAACATGCCCATCAGATGGGAAGTGGTCTCGCCGGACTCGTTCATGAGCTGTTGGCCATCGGATCGGACTGCGATAAGGAAGGAGTAAATGCTCATGGAGCTGCGAACAGGTCAGCGACGGCGATATTACTGATCGTTGGATCTGACGAACGCATCCTTCGAGAATATTAGCATGTGGGACGGTCATTGCATAGGATCACGAGCTCACAATGGCAACTTTGCGACCGAAATGGTTCTTGATCTCGCCCTCCTTGATGGCATCGGGCGCCTCCTCCTTGATGATGGAGAAGAGCTGTTTGATACCCATTGTGGCAATTAAGAAGCTGCACTTCTTCTGAGATTGCCTGGTCGATAAACCTCTCAACAATGAAAGGTGTTTAGGGTGTGGAAGAGGTCAAAATGAAGCAGTGCTGCCTAGAGGAAATGCTGGTTGGTGATGTCACTTGCGATGAAGTTCTCCAAAGTAACCGACGCGCTGCAGAGGAAAGCGCGACGCGCCGCAAAACCACAGTAATTGGGGTTGCTTTCTGGTGGGGTTTCCGCACCTGAGTGACAAGGGGTCTGGCTAAGTACTTAGTGAGTACTTATTGCCAATTGGATCTACCACCTACTGCGTACTCCGGTCAATGGTTGTGGCAGAACCGCGCAAGTACTGCGCATTCATTAAATCCGGCCTATTATCTATACCTGACAAACAAACCACAGAGCACTTCGTCTCATCCATCCACATTCCACTTTTGTCCCCTTTCCTTGTCCAGAAAAGGCCTTGGCCATAGCCTGTCATACTCGATGCCCTCGTGCTCGTATACAACCTCCTCTTTCGCCGGAGTGATCATGTATACGGTGCCCCCGCCGCGTTTTCCGTCTTCGATCAGCTTGGCCATGGCCTCAGCAATCTCGTGGGGCGTGTTCCTGGGAGCCGCCATCGCATCTTTGGCCCTCTCATCTGCCCTGTTCTCCCACAACGGCGTCGTCACCTTGCCAGGACAGATGCACACCACCTTGATCCCCTCGTCGCTATCCGCATAGCCCATACTCCTGCAGAAGCCCACGACCGCATGCTTGGATGCGCAGTACAGCGCAGACCCGTAGTATCCCCGCAGCCCTGCCGTAGAAGCCACAAGCGTCACCACGCCCTTCTTCCCCGCCCCGACGAGCGCCCGAAAGGCAAGCCGCGTCAGCTTGATCGGATGCTCCGTGTTGATGCGCAGCGTCGCGTAGCCCGAGTCTTCCGCATCGTCCCAGAAGTTACTCCACGGCGGCTCGTAGACGCCTGCGCACGGACAGTACACGTCCGGGACCTCGCCGAACTCCTGGACCGACGCCGAGATGAGATCGCGGAGGCTCTTCCAGTCCGTCACGTCGCACGTCCGGAAGATGGCGCTGCCGGGCTTGTCGACCTCCGTCTCGTGCAGGAAGGCCTCGCCGTCCTCGGTGAGCTTGAGGTCGCCGATGAGGACGCGGCCGCCCTTGGCGAGGAAGTGCCTTGCGAAGGCGAGGCCAATGCCTGAGCCCCCGCCGGTGATTAAGAGGACCTTGCCTTCAATGACGAAGTCGCCAACGGCTTTGCTTGAGTCCATGGTCGCCGCACAAGTGTGTTGATGGTCGCAGGTGGTGCGATTTTTTACATTTGTCTACCAGTCTGTCGTCAGAAGAAGCGGCCACTGCGCTCTTTAGAAGTTGTGGTTGCACCCCGTCAATTGAAGCCCAGTGTTCTCGCACACCTAGGCACATTGCAGTCTCCCTTTTCCCGCTTCCCTTGACAAGTAGCTAAAGAGGGGGTGGCCCAACCGTACGACCTCGGCGTATATTGATTGGAAATCGTGTACCCGGGCAACCGGGCTCGGGCTCCGGGTAGGATTCGATGGCAGTTGTGTTACGCCAACATCCCCAATCTTGTCATGCAAGTGTATCAGTAGTCCGAGATTGGAGAGTATGGGCGAATGTCTGCCACTTCCGTCACCCCGCGTCTGCGAGTGATGGCCCACACGACCTCGGGAGGTCGTCACGCAAAATGGACGTCATCCGTGCTACAACATGGGAAGATGCAGCTAGGCTAATCGTTCTTTGGCGGTGCCGGATCTGGCATGTTGTCGTTATTGGAGTCGTGTCGTGCATTCACGGATCCGGAATCTATCTCCCGAACAAGATTGCTCATACTTGGTTGCTCAAGTGAGACATCAACGTTCAAAGATCGATCACTTGAGCACGATAGGCGCGTTTGGAGGCAGCAGTAAGACCTGACGAAGGTGCAAGGGCTCGGTCACCCCTCGTAGAAGCTGTCCTGTTAGGTTGTTGCGCTGATGCCCGCCACTTTCACCTGCTAGCAGTCAGCAGTGTTCCCCCGAAATCCCAACATTTAGAGTAAAATTCACTTCTCGATGGCGAGAAGAAACAGCCAGCTCCAGAATGTTTTACACAAACCCTATATCTATCCCAAGGGACTGGCATCAGATGCCGCGTTCAGGTGGTCCCTAAAGTTGGCATGTATAGCACATCGACGACTTATCTCATTTGCGTTTGAGTACTATCGCCGTTCCTTCCACCCGCTGGGCTACGAGCATTTTTATTTTTGCTCCTTTCTGTTCTCCTTCTTGTACTCAAGCTCTTCACGATCCATGAAGTTATTGGCAAAGTACAGCACAAGCCATCATGCCTTGTTTGCCCTCGGGTACTCGAATCGGCACCGTAGGTAGCTTTTCCCGGACAAGACTCTTAGCTGATATCAAAAGCGCCGGCCGAGCAACGAAAGACACTTGCGGGCCTGCTAGTACCCGTGGGCGCTGAGTAGCGCTATGCGGTTTTCCGACAGATGGTGCTCGACATGCTGAAACGGCTGGGACATTCCTCCATCGCATCACAAGCGCATCATAAGCTAGCCAACAATAGCAACCGAGCATCCCTCGGATCACCGACGAAGATTCAGCGTCTTGATACTTGGATAAAGGTGCATAAGTCAATTTCCAACCATCTTCCGCCACAACATGCCAGACTAGATCTCCGCTCGCTCTGAAAGACGAGAAATAAGTCGGAGCCGGAGCCCAGCTCCCGTTGTGCAACCGCCGCATTCAAACCCTGAGGCCATAATCTTTTCGGTCTTGGAGGAGCCTGGCGTTGTTATCAATCAGCAGGGAGGATGAGAAAGCAAAGTGGTCCGATGTCTCGACGATCTGCAACCGTTCGTGTTTCGGCGATCGATCTTGGCGAGGAGCTGCTGCGGGCCTGATTGCGCCATCTCAGGTTTTCCGCGCGCTCCAGGAGAGGGAGGGACCCGTTCATGCAAGGTACGCGGCTGCGGCCGGGGCGGGGCGAGGCAAAGGCAAGGCTGGGTTGGCTACCTAGGTAGTAAGCGGGGGCTGGGCGTGGGTTGCGCGATGCGTGCTCCCGGTCGTTGGAAGGGCTGTGTGGATGTTGGTGGAGATGGTGGTGGTGGAGGGAGTTTCCCCCCCCCCCCCAGATGGATGAGGCGGAGGCGTTTGATTCGGGTGACGGGCCCGTGGGTGGGCGATGCCTCGCGCGCAGCCCGTGGAAGCCAAGGTTTAAGGAATCTGTATTCGTTCCGTAAGGCTGAGGCCGGTATCTAGCAAAGGTGGGCACCACGCAACGACGTAGGGCATCGGAAGATTCAAGGATTTGTGGGATGTAAAGATCTCGATAGACCTATGTGTACCGAGATCTCCGAAGTCACACGAACAAAACATGCAACACTGAATCAACGTTGTACATCGTAGATCACCCAGGTATTTACGTCTTCTATTTTGTAAATGGCAACTACCACAGTAGATCGCTAGATGGAAGAGTTGGAAGAAAAGAAAAGTGAAAGTATAGACTCATGTGCAGTGCCCAGAACCGCCACGCGAGGCGGGACCGCAGGGGCCCATGGTTCTAACGTATTATACCATCGCGAAGCTATGCAATCCGTCCGGCCACACAGACGCAGCGTCGTCATCCTCCTCCTCCTGCTCACCACAGAAAACCAACCCCGTCCCACGTCCCTACCCAGTTTCGGCCCCCGAAGCCATCGGTTTCCTCGTCTCTTCGTATCTGTCGTGTGCCGCGTTTGCTGTGTTTTTTCCCGTCGTTTGTTTAAGACTTCCTCCCCCTTCGCCAGCAGATCGTCGGTAGGCACTGCTCCCTCGGAACCGTCGAGGTGAAGAGGTTAAGGAGACCGCCCCGCCCCCCCCCCCCCCAAAATGGATTTCCCTCGGTAATAACACAACTCCAACGAGAGGGGGTCACCGGTGAAATGGGATCCAAGCGATAGTGACTTTGCGTCCGGCGCGCCAATTAGAAAAAAGCAACAAGGCTGCCTTCCTTGCTGCGGTGCATTTTGTTGCCCGCTGTTGGGATATCTCGATAATGCAAGAGGAAAAACAAAGGAGGCCCACTCGATGGTTTTGTCTAGAAGTTCTCTTTGCCCCAGACGAATGCAAATCTGTAATAATCATGGTTAGTCTTTCAAGATTGATACAGGGGGAATGTTTCGTGAGTTGTTACATACCCAGGTTCGCTGTACTTGTTGCAGTAGATGTGTAGACTGCTGCCCAGGCCCTTGGGTCCACAGAAGAACACACCCGCCTCAGCCGGCGCGTGCAGCTTCCTGATGCCGCGGAAGATCATATCCCAGTTCGGCCGGCCAAAGTTGGTCGGGGCGCGCAGGCCCGTGATGGCGTCCTTGTCGGCGTTGGCGTCGTTGATCATGATGTTGGTGGCGTCGTCGGCTTTTATCTTGGCCGTCAGGTACGTGTGGATCTCGATGCGCTGGTCGACGTCCTGGGCCTCGATGGCGAGCAGCAGCGAGCGGAACCACTCGAACGAGCCAAAGTCGCGGCAGACCCAGAAGAAGTAGACCTTGGCGAGGCGGGTCTTGCTCTGCGGGTAGTTCATGCGGTACCAGATGGACTTGAGGATCGAGGCGAAGGGCGTCACACCGATACCCGCACCGACCAGTACGGAGATCTCATACTTGAATACGTCCTCGGATGCGGAGCCGAATGGCCCGTCGACGTAGACTCGGGGCAGCACGCGGCGGAGGGCGGGGTCGACATCGCTGTTGTCGCTGTTGACGCCCACCACGTTCGATCCCTTGTCCTTCTTCTCCCACTCGCAGCCCAGGGCCTTCGACAGCGCACGGGTGAAATCACCGACCATACGCACGTGAATCGATATGTAGTCCTCCTCGGGGGCGCTGGTCAGGGTGAACGGGTGGTATTGCCAGATCGAGACCTCGGGGCAGTTGAAGAAGATGTACTGGCCGGCCCGCGTCTTGGTGTGCTCCTTCTTGATCTGAATCTCGCATACGTTGCTAGGGTGCTGGATGACCTTCGAGATGTAGGTCTTGTGGCGTCCACGCATCTCGCGGGCGACACGCTCGGCGAGGTAGACAAATCCTCCATACATCCAGTACTGCCAGAAGACACCGATGGCCTGGGTCCCAACCGAGATACAGAATGGAGCGACGTCGGGCTGAATCATGCAGAACGCTCCGTGGATGGACCAGAACATGAAGAACACGACGAACATGTGGTGAGTATACCAGAATCGCTCGTAGTTTGCTCGTCGAGGCTTCTCCACCGAGGTGAGCACCATGGCAGTGAGTGCGATCAGCATAATGTAACCCGACCAGCCAGGTCCAGACACCAGGTTAGCCAAGAGGAAACCATAGATTCCCAGGTTGTTCTTGGAGGAAATCTGGGCGAAGTTGTTCCAATGAGCAATCGTGTGGACCCAGCTGAAGAAGAAGATGGACCAGGCCACAGTGATGTGGAAGGTGATGTTCTTGTCGAATTGGATGATACCGTTCAATGGGGTCTGACGAGCCAGCGAGATGAAGGTCCTGCAGACGGGAAACAGGACCATGGCCACGTCGAAGTGGAGTACCAATGCCGCTGCTCGAGCAATCATATATGTCGGCCCAAACGTGTTTCGAGCTGCTTGCAGGTTGTCCTTGACGGCATAGTTGACGAAACCGAAAGCAAACACCATGGCGTGTAGTGCGGCGAAGACGAAGACGAATCTATGTTTCCTGTCAGCCCGCTCACTTCACAGTACCCACACGCGTCGCCGTCGACGAGCAGCGGGATAAACATACACTCTCCGATAACCCTCGTTCACCATCCACCTGTCAAACTTTTCTCTCGACGACAGCTCCTTCTGCCTCTCCTGCGTCATCGACCCGGACAACAGCATCCTCGTAAGTGGCGTCCATCTTGACCGTTCCGACTGCTTCTCGTAACCCCCGGAAAACCGGGAGTCCTGATATTCGTAAAACCCACTCATCGCGGACGTCGGTCGGTCGTCGTCTTGGATTGCGCTTCCTCAAGGCAGATTGTCCGCGGGCTCCTCCTAGGCCCAACTGCAACCGTAATCCAAAGCGTCTTCTTGATTGAGCCCCGTGTCGATTGTGCCCTGCTCACTCGTCCTTGACGGCGGAATACTGCTCTTCTTCTCCACGGAACCCTTTTCGAGAATCGTCGAGAGTCGAAGCCCGACGACCGAATTAATTCAGAGCCTGCTGAATGTAAGATTATACACACAGAAAAGACTGTCGTGAAGTGAACAGGCAGAGGAGTCTATCCTAAACGATCCTGATCGCGACTGATAGTTTGCTGGGGCCGCTACGGTGCGACGTGATGCTCAGCAAACAGCACAGAAACAGGTGGCTTGGTTGAGGAAAGGAAGAAATTAGGTGCAGTCGGCAGGAGGCTTGGAGCGAAGGGGCGGAGGCGGGAGGCGGTTAGGTTATGAGGCGCGCCAAGATGTTCAACTAGGACGATGCGTGCAGATCATACCTGCACACCATGCCCATGCACAGCAAAATGTTGGTGTAGCAGATGGACCCGGCTACGAGCAGACAGGGTATATCGTGTGTATCAGTAAGAAACAACAGAGATGGGGCAGAACCGGGAAGAGGAAGATCACCGAGCAAGATAGGACGACGACCAAAAGGAGGAGACTGCGCGAATGCAGGCGAATTGTCGTACCCTTGCGAGACAGGACGAAGTAGAAACCCGGCGTATGGTTGTGATGCAGTGGAAAAGATGGGCCCAGTATCAGGATCCGAACGCCCACCTGGGAGACGAGGGCCTAGCACAGGGGAGAAGGGCAGCAGGCGTCTGTAACGAACATGTCTGAGAGCCCTGACTGCTTAGCCAGGGTGGGCATGGGTCGAAGCCGGCGGGCCCTGGGCAGCCGGCACGCCGACACGCCTACACGCCTGCACGCCTGCGGTAGTACCATGGGTACATGGCACGGAGTAGTGACCAAGCATACGCAATCTAGTGCCAGGCCGGGGCCAGCCGGGGCCGGCCCAAGGCCTGTGGCTTGAGAGACTAAGAGGAACTACCCGACTGGCTCGTCCCGCCGGTGGGGAGTGCCGGACTGTCCAGTGTGCCGTGGTCCACTTCGGAGGCTCGACGAGAGTGACACGGCCAAGAAACTTAAATTTAGCCTTCTGGAGCCAAGAATCTCGTCCTGAGCCTCATTGGCGTGCCGCCGGACCTGCTGTGACTCCTTGAAGCCTCGAGGAGCTCGGAATGCTTGATCGTGACTGCAAGCCCCCGTGAGCCGACGCCGTGCTGGCTGGCGTGTCCTAAGAGAAGGCACACAAGCCATCCCTCATCACGACCGCGGGCGAGGGCGAGGGCGTGCCTTTGGTCTAACCCTCCTCTCACAATGAACGCGTGTCACGGCACACCATAGCTGTGACCTAGCCCATCTCACAGGCTGACAGGCCGACGGTGACAGGGCATGGGAGGGAAACTGCGTCGCAATCATGTGTAGGAGCTGATACCGGTGGCCTCTTCCGAGTGACATCCGAGAAGAGGTCGTCGACTCATCTCCGGTCCGTGATTGGCAGATCGGCAAAGTCGAGGCCGTCGAGAGTGGGTAATGGCACGATTTTGACCCTGATCCTGTGGTTGAAAGGGCGATCTAGTCGTCTCTCTGCCTCAGCGTCCAGGATTGGTGCTGCTTGTGACACCAACCTGGCGCGCGGGAGGGCAGACGTCGACATGGCTTTGGTTGGGAGGGTTGGAGGGAGTTGGTTGGTGGCGGGAGGCTAAGTTCAGGGGTGAAAATGGAGAAGGGGTGAGGTTCTAAGCGGTGCCTGGCGGTGCCTGGCGGTGCCTGGCGGTTCAAGGTGAACAGGGAACAGGGAACTCAACCAGGGCCCTCCCTGTCGTAACTACCTGTAGACCCACAGCTAACTGACGATATGAGCAGTATGGTTGGTCAGTCTGTGCGGCTCTTGCTGTGGTCGGTTGCGCGCGTTTGGCGCGTGTCGCAGCTTGTTTCGTCAGGGGTCCGCTCTGACACTCTGAAGCACGCTCTCGCTCCCATCCAACTGTCCACTGCGGCCCTGTCCTCAGCACTTCTCGCCCAAGACTCTCTCTCTACCTCGAATGCAACAGCCTGCCAGTCCGGCAAGCCACAATGTATCTGCCACCGTCTCCCAACCTCGAGCTTCGTAAGATTCCGTGCTTGCTGATTGGCGCTCAATCATTGAAACCTCCCTGCCCCAAGATCACGGCATCCCTGAGACGATCAACGATGTTCCGAGAATAGGACAGTACAAAGTAGTTGTCAACCAGCGTCCTATGAAGCCTATCGACCTGCTTGGACATCGCCGTTGCGGACCGTGACAATCACCGATGTGACCACCCGACACTGTGGTCGACACGTTTGTCCCCCGAGGCTTTGACTATTCATATCTCAATGCTGCAGTACTTGAATCTAATATGATAAGCTGCCCGACATTGCGGCACCACATGCCGTACAGGTGCATGGCGCTATGGCTGTCAGACAAGTGTCGTCGTCGACGGGCCGTCGAGACTCGCCCCCACACTAGTGCAAGGAACCAGACAGAACAGGAGACTTCCACTTCAAGCGTTCAGATGTCGCTCTGCCATGCCCTGAGGCCGCAAGTTACCCGGTTCGGGATCTACCTGGCTGGCTGTCAAGCACGCTCTTCCAGAGCGCGGGACGCACATCCTGACAAACACTACGCGCGCGGCACTCGGCAACCCCGGTGGCTCCCTAACTCCCCTCGCCCGCCAGCGTCGGCGCAAGACGTCGGCGTCAGTGGGGCCCTTGAAGCAAACAAGTATCATCTGTAAAGGCATGTCTCAACGTGCGCAGCAGAACTAGTCAATACCGGTCGGGCCTTCGACAGCCTTCTGTGGATGTGAGCTGGCCTGGCTGGCTTGGCTGGTTCGGCTCTGGGAGCCTTCCACTCACACCCCCCCCCCTTCGACTCCAAATCCGGCGTGCGGTCACATTGAGACCATCTCGCATGCTGTCTGCACTGTTGATCCCCAACCATTGAAGAGGGGTAGGCCTCGCACCGTCCGGACGCGGGTGACGCCATTGGCCTCATGTCCGAATCGAGAGGCGGCGGGTCTCTTCTTCGTCCGAAGTCAAATGCTTGGATGAGGATCATGGCTCACACAGGGTAAATCAGGCTGCCGACCGGGAGAGCTGTTCATCTGTCCATCGTGGTGCCATCATTTATCTTTCGTTTGATCATGTTCGTTCTGTTTGGCCTCATCACCGTCCCTGTCGTTAGTGCGACCGGCTAGCACGAGCGAAACTTCAATTTGCCTGAGCTGATGATCGGGACCGCCTGGTCAAGGCAGTGGGCACCCAGGCACCTCGCCAGATCCCAACTCTCTGGCTCTTGCGGCCTCACCGCATTGGTAGCCTTCGTTTGGACTGATTCTGGGACCGCCCCATGAACGCTTGGCCACAGTGGTTGCCGGAAGAGGTCAGTTTGCCAGGCGCATCGAAAGAAGGCCTGAGAGAGAGAGAAGGGTCTCGGCCTGCAGGTCGGTCGTTTCGTTGCAGTGTGCGCGGGCGACACTCGGATCCGATACTGCTTATCAGATCTGAACCCACCTGCCGTGAAGCTTTGCGGTGGGACGCCTGTCAAAGTTTGGATACCCGTCAGTGAAGGTTTGGGCTCAATGATTTAGGTTCACCGTGACGCTGAGCTTCTGCATTCCTTGGGGACAGACGTATCAATTGGATTGGCACAAAAATGGGGGCCCTGCAGCCAGGCAATCGGTCGGTAGGGAAGATGTATTGCCCGGCGTTTGTGCGTTCTGACACGTGAATCAGGTCAATTGCTCATGGCGCCGCAGTGCTTGCCAATGCGCATGGACTGCGGCATCGCCGTCGAGCGAAGACACATGTGTGGCATAGTACAATACAGGTATGCTATGATTATGCATTGTATCTGTTACGGTCCTGATACTCTGCAGCTATCAACTTGCCTTCCTAGGGCTGTCCCGAACATTGAAGAATGACGGATGACTACATCTTGCAGGAATGCTGCGTGCTGGACGTTCAGTCATCAGAGTAGCCAATCCTTCTATCATCGGACCATTGGAGCCCGATACGTCAGACTTGCGATGAATGTGTAGGAGATACCTACTGTCGTCAGTTCCGGTGAACAGGCTGGTTCGATGGCATTTCCCAAATCATGTGATCTTTGTCCATCGAAATTGAGGCCCTAGAAGCAAGTAAGATGCCGTGTGAAGCAAACGTCCATGCAATCAGCTTCACACCGCTGCAGATCCTCGGATGAGACGTCAGCAGCAGCAGTGAATATGCCCATATTCCGGAAGCAAATACAGCCACCTTAAGTTTGGACCAGATGACCACGCGATAAAGGCTGAAAAATTGGCTCTTGCTGATGACTACGTTCACATGAGCTGGAATAAGGCTTGTCTAGTGGTGAGTAAGAGCACGCTGCTATGGATCCTTGGTGGTTGACGATCTGATGCATTTTTACTGCTCTGAATGTCATCACCCAATCGCAACTCATACCACTCATTCTTGAACTGACGATTCGTATCAGCCAATTATTGATGTCCTCCTCCGAATGCATTATATGCTTCTTCGCCGTGTTCTGAACCACAACTTTGAAGGCTTGCGATGTCTGCAACCTCGAGCATATTCAGCTTGAGCATCAAGAGAGACGTTTCTGATGCCGTCGAGCTTTCAATTGCTCAGTTGTGCAGGTTGCCAGAACTCTAGCAGGCCATAAAAGCCTTCAGCTGTCACTACGTAAGTACCTAGGTTGCTATATCCCGCTATGGCCGCTCTCTGGAACCATGAAACGACGATTAGAGTCATGAGAGGCTAAACGGTGTATGATATGCTGAATATCCTATGACCTTTGAAACAGAGACTCGCCATTAACTTGCCGCGATTCAAATCAACCAGGATCATGACGAACAAAGGCAATGGAAGTCCTGGGGACAGTTATAGCATGTGTAAGCGGGATCCTTGTGTCCATTGTCAAGGGACCCGGGGTGGGAAAGGTTGAGATCAGGGACTGAAATCAACCTTGGAAAACACTGGTCACAACTGTACCACAAATGCATGGTTATTTTGTGCTCAGAGGCCAGTCACAATTATCACGAATCCCTATAATGCCATCGACGACCTCTGCAGCTTATACATCATAGCGATGCCGACTAAAAAAAGAAACCCTTTCAGCGGTAACTCCAAATGAAGTGTCCGTCATGAAGATGACAAACACGGACCGTTAGGTAGACAACAACGTTTCCGATAATTCACAAATAACCCAAGGGCAAATCAGTCCCACAATCATGGCCTCATTTGCTTCCTATCCCCTTCAGCGCGCGCCTCTTCCATGCGTCCTCATCCTGCTTTCCCGTTGCTCCTGGACGACACTTCTGTCAGCGGGCCACCGGGGATGCCATTCTCGTCCCACTCGATGACATCTGCTCTAGTGGTCGTCTCTTTGTAGCCACCGCACAGGACACCGTTCACCATCTCCAGCCAGGTGACCCCCTTGTACACGGTCTCGGGCTGCCAGTAGTCGAAGCGCCGGGGCGGCTTCGCGTCCGTGATGATGACGATCGGCTTTCGTGCGTAGGCGATGGCCTCGTCCCAGCCGTACAGATCGCCGTCACACGCGAAGGAGGCTCGGATGATGTCGTGCTCGGCTTCGAAGATGCAGCCGTGGCTAGGATGAACGTTAGAATCGTTTCTGGAAAACCCTAAAGTGCCTTATCACCGTGAAGTGATGGAAGACAGAAACGGCTGCAGGCACCTGTATGAACCCGCCGGGAGGGGGGGGGGGGCGGGTTGGAAAGGAACACCTACTGAAACCAGCAGCCAAAGTTGGTCGCCTTCCACGAGTTCGCCACGGCGCCGTGGGTCAAAAAGGGATGATCTCTAACGAGGTTCATCTTGTAGATGGGAATAGTAGGGTGTGTCAGATTGGTCAGGACGAAGGTCAGGTCACGACGACCCGTGACGGCAGGGACAAGGCGAAGACCAGCGAGGAGGCGACCCTCGTCGTGCTTGATGGGCACGGCGATCTGTCGCCAGCCGGGGTGGATGTCGTCGCGGAACTCGGCGACGAGGAGCAGGCCCATGGCAGCACCGGGGACGGCGGCCCAGGGGGCCTGCTTCTCGAGTTTGTCGTTCTGGGGACCGCTGGCGGAGGGGCTGTTAGTGAGAAAACACAAGTCTGTCGCATCGGGTGGTCAAGTAAGTGCTGACCTGTTCGCGCAGACGTTCACGTGAGAACCAGCTGGGACGCCAACCAGAGCCTTGCGCACCGCGATGCCAACGATGTCCCAGAGAAGGGCGCGGCGTTCCTTGTCGTCGTCGTCGTCGATCGGCGCCAGGGTGACTGTGCGCTCCAGGACGGCCTCGCTGAGGTTGTGTAGGCCTGGGTTGGTGGGCTCTCGACGGTGCGGCGACTGTTCATTAAGGCGATACATGTCGCCAGGAGAGACGCTGGTGAAGCCGTCCGCGACGGTGATGGTCTTTGCGAGCGTGGCACCGGGGGCGGGGGCCGTGTTGACCCCCTCCCTGCCAAACCTGCCTCCCAGAAGGAGGCCTTCTTGGGTTGATGATACTGGTGCCGTGGCCATCTTTAAATGTTGTCCACAGGTTTCGAGGCTTGGTCGATTGGGTGTTCAAGGCACGTGGTACTGGAGGTAAAGGGTCCAAAGTTTACTCAGTGGGATGATGGATTTCGGACAAAGTGCTCCAGTACTGACAGTTGGATTGCCCTGCATTGAGCTCTGGCAAGCCTGTTTGTGGAAACCTTGGTCTGCACAGTTGAGCTTTTGTCAGAGGTTTGTGCTGCTGAAGCTGCTTTCCACTTTGGCAGTGTGGTCTAGTCAATGTCGGCAGGGCGATTGATTTCTGCACAGCTTTTGGTTGTGATGGAGTAACCAGAGAGAATCAAAGAGGGTAGCTAGCTGGAATCTTGGTAACTCAGTGAGGCCATAGAATCTTTTCTGCATTGTCAAAGTATCTGAAGATTATCAGCACCTCCTGGCTGCTCATTAGAACAATACTTGGCTTCTGCGAAATCCAAGCGGCAGGAAGTGTCTTCGTTGACAAGAAACTGGATATATATGACTTCTCACACTCCCTTACCAATGTGAAACTATCTATGTATGTAAATTGGAAGAAATTCCCGACCTGAATGGACATTCTTGATAGTTGCGCAATGCCAAATCTCCATAAATGAATCATCATTGCGTTCTGGACTATTGGCAGTTTCTCATTCAACATTATTCTTTCTTAGGAATTGCGCAGAGAAGCACCGCAGTGGTGACAAGATGCCAAGCCGGATGAGGAGTAAGGACCTAGAGTTTCTCTGCTAACCTGAGGTATAGGTACTGTGCTAGCATGAGCGCGTCTTGCTGTAGGCCACGGCGTTGACTAGCCATCAAGAAGCCCGTGATCAAGTGCAAAATAGTCGACACAAAGCTCTTGTGGAGAAGTTCACTCGTGGAAAACACATCCTATTGATGAGCCTTTGTGTGGGGGTTATTGTGATTCATCAATGCGCCCTGGTGACAGCCTCGTGTAAGTCAATGCGGGATTATCTAAGCGGCGAGGCTGCCTACCTCTGGAGCTGCACTTGCACATCCGCCCAAAGCAAACCGAGACCTGAAATTGTAAGAATGGATACCTAAGTAAATTAAACCTTGGAGATGACTGACACGACTAATTTTGCTTGTCGACGCACTGCATGTCTCTGCAGTCGTAAGACCCAGACATCCATTTACTGGAGGGCTGGTCTGAGGCAAGCCAGCTTGAGTGCATCAGTCTCAAGTGCTTCTCCTGATAATCAGCTGAGGAGTTGATGGAGCGTGTGATTAAGCAGTCAGGAACCGTATTCAAGGCGCAGAAATTGAGGAGTAGATGCCCATAGAGCCAAGAACCAGCACTGCAACAATGCTCATTTACTAAGTGTTGAGGCTGGCTGCCTTGCCGGACACTGGCCCATACCATATCCGCCACCAAAACTTCCAAGGTTATCACATGTAAATACCGAAGGAAAACACGTACTTCTGAGAAACTCACAGCTTGCTGTCCTGTCATGCGTCGACTCCTTTCAGCCCTACGTTACTGCCAAAAGACATTGATAGTGCAACTGCTCAGGTATCCCATTCTATAATAAGCACAAGTGATCAGATCCTTGTCGCTGTTGGTGGCTGAGGCACCGCGATGATCCAGTCCGGCGGTCACCGCCAACGCACGAACAACGTGCGTACAGAATAGGTTGTTAGGTTGGTAGTTTCCGCACAGCCTGACAGCCTGCCCTTGGCAACTGTGCCGTGTTATGCAGACCCTTGACAGCCGTGGCCCTGAGCGGGCCCGTGGGCAGTAACCGCGGTATGCAGATGGTCTATATGTATCCCGAGGTCCGCACCAACACAGGTACTCCGTACATGAGCAGAGGTGTGTTGAACGCACACGGCCAAGCGTTCAGCCCCACTGTTGGTCTTACGCTGACCAACAATTTCGGACCCCACGTCTAGAATGCTATTAACCCGTCCAACCTCTCAAGAAATCCTCGGTCAAACTTCTCCGTCTCCGACTACTTGAAGCTTGGAGTCTTTCTCCCGACGCCGTTATCAAGCATTCGCAATGACATCTCCGGCGATTGAGGCTGTTGCCAAATCCTTTCCCAGCGAGGAACTGCTCCTGGCTGGCACAGAGGAGTTCAAGAAACTGAACAAATCCTATCTGTCATGTCTGGAGAGCGACCTGACACCTACAGCAATCTTCGTACCGAAGAATGTCGACGATGTGGCCAAGTTTGTGGAGATCATCGGCCCTTTCTCAATCGACGGCACCATGCCGTTTGCGAGTATGTACCTACCAAGCTATCACGCAAACCCTGAGGCAAAGTAATCCCGCTTGACTTTTTGAGATGGTTGGAATGTGTTTCTTTTAATTGATGGTGGTCTTAATCTGCCTCACTCATACCTAGTCACAAGACAAGCTCAGCTAACGCTTGACGTCTAGTACGCGGAGCCGGTCAGCAGCCCTTGACAGGATGTGCCAACATCCAGGGTGGCATGACGCTCGATCTGTGTCAGCTCGAGACTATCGAGATCAAAGACGGCGTCGCACGCATTGGAGCCGGTGCGCGATGGGGCGTTGTTTATGACCAGGTCCAGGCTCAGGGCTTGGGAATCACCGGCAGCCGCAGCGCTCTCGGTGGTATTGGAGGCCTGGCGTTGGCAGGAGGCCTCTCCTTCTTCTCCACTCGGGAGGGTTTCATTTGCGACAATGTTGTCAACTTCGAGGTTGTTCTGGCGTCTGGCAAGGCTGTGAACGCCAACGCGAAGGAGAACAAGGATCTTTGGAGGGCTTTGCGTGGTGGTAAGTTGATTCCGTATCTTTTCTTCCAGAATGCAATAACGCGGCTGTGGGAATTTGTTGTTGATGATTTCCCGTAGGAAGCAACAACTTCGGCGTGGTCACTCGCTTCGATCTCAGAACGTTCGAACAAGGGCCATTCTGGGGTGGAGCCGTCTTCTACTTTTCCCCGAGCTTCCCTGGTCAGATCGAAGCTCTTGTGCAGGAGCTAAAGCAACCAAAGAGCGACCAGACTCATCTGATGGTGAGCATCGGCTACAGCGCCCAGTTCGCGCAGCTCGGCGGCACGCTCTGCATGAACCACCTCTACGACGCCGGGACGACAGAGCGGTCCCCGGCGCTGGAGCCGTTCTCGGCAGTCAGCCCGCAGGTTGACCAGCTCAACTCTATGCGGGTTCTCACGCTGAAAGAGGCTGCCGCCGAGCAGGCCCAGCAGAGTGCAGACGACATCCGGTGCGCATACATGAACACGACTGTCAAAGCCGACGTCGAGACACTTCGTCTCGCCGCCGACGAATACACCTCGGCGATGGAGTCACTCAAGTCGGTCGAGGGAATCACTTGTTCCTTCACTCTGCAGCCCTACCCTGTGTCACTGATGGAGAAGTCAGAGGCTTTGGGTGGCAACGTCCTCGGACTGGATGCCTCACAAGGGCCGCTCGTCTCTGTTTTGGCTCTAACCTGGTGGAAACACAAGGACGATGATGAGAAGATTCTCTCCACGTTCAAGGGCGTGTTGGACAAGGTGGATAAGATCGCAGCTGAAAGGGAAACTGCGGTGCCTTTCAAGTACCTCAACTACGCTTCGACTTTTCAAGAGCCTATCAAGTCTTACGGGGCGGAGAACGTCGACTTCCTCAGACGAGTAAGCAAGGAGTATGATCATCGTACGCGCAGATGCTCGGAGAAGAGACAAAGGGAATGGCAGAGGTCATCTCTCAATATGAAATACACATTTTGTACGTGGTGGCAGGACCTTCGATTTGACCCGGCGATTCTGCCATCAAAATTGACGTTTCTTGGATACGCAGGCCATCGAGTTGACCTCTCTCTCTCGGTTTTAGAACATCATGGGCATATATCGACCCAAAATGGTCTAGTACTCAGATACAAGTGCGGCTCTATGTGATCTCAAGCGCTTCCCAAAACCGAGCCAGGTACCAGATGATATCAAACTTCAGTGTTGGCAAGGAAGGGCATCTGGAGAAGATTGCATCTTCTCGTTTCTATTGAATTCTGTCGTAATCTCGATATACCTATACTGTCAGGTGAGTTTGGCCTCGCTTTTCCCTGTGCTTAGCTCATCCCTCTGCTTTTGCCTGATTTGATTAGGACTTGACCAATCAGGAAATCGGCGTCCCGTCCAAAAGATGATTAAAAAACTTGGGAAAATTAGATGAAAAAGAGATCCTCGGCATTGTCTCCGACGCAATTGATTCATAAACGGGGTGATACACTCCAAATGGAATGGCTTCTGGACCAACAGCCTGTGCAAACCCGCATCACGGACGGTGTCCGGCGGCACGGGATTGGTTTGTCGCTCTTCACGAGTCCAAGAGCTCCAGATGAATATCCACGTGCTGCCTCTCCGCTTCTTATCTCAGACTGCATCACTACCTGAGATAGTAGATGGCGCCCGATGATGGAGCAGACTTGTTCCAGGTGCTTTGGACTGTGCCTGGGGCACAGGAGAGGAGCTGAAATCCGGGCGCTCCCCCACGCTTATGCCGACTTGCGCTTCCGGCCCGAGAGGGATGTTTTTGGTGGTTGAAAAGCCGGATTGTTCTGGCCTCCTTGTTCCCAGAGAGTCGATTATTGCAGCCCGTACTTTCAGGAGAGGAAATGCCAGCCTGGTGGACGGCTGCTCCCATGCGCTGTAGATCCACCAAATCGAAATAGATAGGAAAGTGACCAGTTCGGCGACAACTACATCGGGCTTCAGTATGTCAAGCCCTAGCACATACATGCGAGCACGAGAGTTGAATGGCGGGCCTCATACTCACCCAAACCAGCCAGAATGTGCCACCAGGTCCAGCTGACTCCATTGCCGCTGGCATTTTGCGGGAAGTCGTTGCTTGGTACCGCGAAGAAAGCGGTGACAAACGATAAAGGTGTCTTGATCGGCGTTAGTCATGTGGACATACACAACGCAGGTTCGTCCAGTCATGTACCAAGGGAGGCTCTGGGGAACTTACAAAGACAACAGTTACAGCAGTGAACACGAAAACCAGCTGCTCTTGCCTCTCTCCTAATCTCTGTCTCCTGTCGGCCTCATCGGCTAGTTTCCGCGTGTCGGATGCTTCATAGAGATTTGCCTGCTTCTGTTTGAGGTCCAAGAGATGATTGATCTGAAGTTTTGTTAATATTGGACCATTGAAGTGAGTTCATGAAAAGACTGACCGAGCTTTCGACGTGGTCAGCTTCTCTGCCAAGTCCATTGACTTTCATTCGCAGGTAGTCTAATTCTTGGAGCGTATGCAGGTAATCCCGCTCCTGTTGTGTCCCCACCCATTCAAGTTTCTGAGTGAGATTTTGGGGAAACTTCTTCAGAACATTGGATTGGTCGTCCATGACTCGGTATATCATCCTGAGCTCGTCTCTGATGTCCTTGATCTCCCAAAGGTATTCTACCTCCGGAGTGATATTGGAGACTTCTCTTCTATCAGCTTCTCGAACGAAGTCTGTTGGCTTCAATCCAGCTCTTAGCATAGTAGCTTCTGCAACGGATTCGAATCCTTTGCTTCTAGAGTCTGACGTAGTCGAACCTATTGACTTTTGATCTCGTGATATAATATCTCTGAAGCTGTTGTACCTCAAACTTTGTTTGCTGGACTAGGATCGGGGTGAGAATGTTTTGAGTAAACGCCTAAAGACTGATGGGGTAGCTTGTACTTACAACGGTGGCAATGCTCTGTTCAAAGATGCCCAAACAATTCTCATCCAAGCCTGCATTGCTTGGTAAATCGACAAATGCAGCGCATGTGCTCAACATCAAGCTTATCATGGAGTTGATGTTGGGAGGGGGTGACCGTCCAATACGTCTGATCAACTGAGTCAGGAGATCGTCCTCGTGTTCTTGACACCATCGATCAGGATAGGTGGTGAGAATTGTATCTGATAAATTGATTAGCTTCAGTTTCTGCGGAGCCATGGGTCTAAAATCAGACTACTCACTCTCATCAAGCCTCCAGAGCCAGAATTGGTTTACCATCAGCAATTTTGCTTTTCTGTTCATCCCAGACTCGCCAACTGCCGAGTTCGCGTTTTCTTCCTTCACGGGGTCCTTTCCAGGCCTATGGCTCTCTTTTGATATTACCTTCGGGGATGGCAGTGGAGCAAGGTCTTCATTGTCACTACTGGGTGCGCGGTCGGTCGCAGGACGAAGAGTGGGATTCTCCTTGCTTTCCGGCAGGGTTTGACTAGGTTTCGCGACAGTTCTGGAATATCGGAAGACGACCTGATTCTTGATATCCGTGGAGTCGTTGAGCGACATGTAGTATGACTGATCCAGAGTGCGAGTGAGATGTAGATCCTCGGGCTGGTCACCACCGTGTCGATACATTTCTTTGAGCTTGCTCATCATGTTCAAGTGTTGGTCTTCACTGTTTTGGCTTCTTTGTGAGAGCTCCGGAAAGTCTTCGGTCTCCATATCAAACACAGGCATCTGAGAAAGAACGGTAAGCAAGCTGGTCAACTATGATACTGGTGAAATAAGCCTGTCAAGCTTACCACCACTGAAAATGTACCGTGAGAGGACCCCGGCATCTCACTAACCGTGGGCCGCCGATAACGTGCGTAAGGAGCGGAGCCCCTCATCTCATGATAGTAGTCGTCGACAAAGTTTTCCAGTTGATTTGGATGTACTCTCAAGGGAGACGCCTTGTGCAAGACCCGGATGATGTGCTAGAAACTCTACTTGAGCCACTGAACAAATACACTCTGACGAATGGGTAGAGAGTATGAATTAGAGACGGAGGGAGGGGGGGGGGGCTGACCTTGACCCACAATTTCTAATGAATCCTCTGATTAGCAAGCTGTTTTTGCCAGGGCTGCTATGTACCTACGTTATTTGCAGGAAGGTGTACCCATCTCCAGTACTTGGGATCACTGGTGGAGGTAGTGCCTGCCTCCCTGGCGTCTTTGCCTTGACTTTCAGTCTTGACTTGACTTTTCTTCTCCACCTTCTCTTTACACTTCTTCATTGCCCAATCCTCGAGATCCAGCATCTGTGCGTAGCGGTTAGATACGGATTGCTCACGTCGGTCGTAGATGAGTGACCCGACGGACGAGACCTTATATTTGAAAGCTCCGGGAACTTGGTATTGGATCCGGGCCCTGAAATGATCGCAGATCCTCAGTCTGTCTGGGACCATAATCGGTGGCTCAGGGCTCCAATCATGTCGGAAAGCACTCTTTTCCACGGGAGGTGGATTCTCAAAACAGTCGAGAATTTCTTTGAGAGTCTGGTCTTCCTTCATGTCGAGCTTTCCGAGCTGTTGGCCAGCGAGCATTCCAACGGTCTTGCCGTCATGGCGTTTTGTAGTCGGAACGAGGCCCTGGCGGAGAAGGGTTTGGGCCACCTGCACATGGCCATCGGTGAGATGCGGAAAAAACACCTGGGACTCCGATCTTTTCAAGAAAAACTCAATACCCTGACCTCTGTCCACGGTGACGTGTAAGGCCGTCTCACCCAACGGGCCTGATCTGGTGTCGACAGCTGCACCACAGTCCACCAATAACTCGACTATGGCATTTTGGCCAAAGCGAGAAGCCTGATACAAAGCTGTGAGACCAAAACCGTCTTGACTGTCCACTGCAGTGCCTCCGTCAAGCAGTATCTTCACGGAATACTGGTCGCCTTTTCCCGCCGCCTTGATAAGTTGGACCGTCTCATCGGAACAACCGAAATCAGGGTTGGCACCAAATTTGACCAGAAGCTTTGCGATATCGATATACCTGAAGTCATTGATGACCAACCCAAGAATTGTCCTACCGGAGCTATCAATGCTGTTGGCGATTGCACCTGACTGGAGCAGCAACTCTACCGCACTTGAATGGCGCTGAAGTACTGCTTCATACAGTGGTGTTCTGCCTTTAGTGTCCAAAACTTCAAGGTTCAAGGCGGGGAGACGATGAAGAAGATGAGTTAAAATATCCGATGTATTCTGTGCTGCCGCAATATGCAGGGCACTTCTGCCGGACTCGTTCTGAAAATTGATATCCACATCAGGCTGCTTGAGGATTCGAACCACAGCCTGGGTATCGCCGGTCGCCGCAGCAATAAGTAGACTAGTGCCAACAGGCCTCAAATACTGTGAGTCAAGTCATCATCGTGAAATATATCTAAAAGACGTACAGTTGAGTATTTTGTAGCATGGACGTCTGGTTCTGCCCAGTTGAGTTCAGTTGTCTAAGTAGTTGCGCACTCTGTTGCGCAGTAGAGTTCAGTTGCTTAACAGGACGTATAACATTCTGCTCAGTTGCCGTTCTTCAAGACCAAATAATCTTGTCAGAGGCGTTTCACATAGGCTTTGAATAAGATCAGGAGTGGACAATTTACATCATTCGTTCGGCCACAATCCTTGAAGACGAAAATGTGTTAGATGATTTGTATATGGAAGTACTGTAGAGATCAGGAATTGATTCTTACATCATAATAGTTCTAAGGCTTGTTTTGCAAGACTCTAGCTCTTCCACGAGCCTCTTAGTCGCGAGATAAATCGGGTCATCATGAAACACCCGCGTAAAAAGCCTTCGGTATCTGTGTTGATACATTGAGCTGGATATCTGCGCTGAGAACTGGTATATGCATTTTGCGATGTACTCGAAGACACTCTGTATGTCACCTTGGTGCTCCTGTAAAGCAGCTCGTGACTCGGGAGTCTGAGCAAAAAGCTCGATGATTCTCAGGATGTCGCGAATCTCTGCGCGGAGCTTGACTAAAATTTCCGGATGACTTCGGCTGAGACCTTCTGTGATCGGGCCCGACACATCAGAAAGGCTCTGAAGGATTTCCTGCGCGGTGGCGAACTGGTTGACATTGAGCAGATTTGCATTGAGTCCAAAACTCATCGTAGCTTTGAGGCTTCATATAAAAGACTGAACTTGGAGGGAAGCGTTGACGAGTACACTAACTGGGCCTGACATCTCCTGGAGCGGACAACGGCCTTAAGTATCGGTCTGCGGGGATCAGCGTCCTCCAGACGTCATATCTGATCAACCTGTTCATCAGGCGGCTAGACGTGGCTTGCAATGCAGATGCAGATGCAGAGCACAGCACTACCACATCCTGTCAGCATACCTCAAAGGTGGTAAGTGCCGGAAGGCCGTTGCTCCCACCCTAACCCTCGAAACACATGAGCACTAACAGCAATAATCAGTGTTAGTGCAAATATATACGACAGGGGTTGGGTGGGAGCGACGGCCTTCCGGCACTTAGGTGGGTACTATTCCCCCTGCATTCCTCAAGGGTTTGCACACACCTTTACATTTCTATTATCATATATAATGTCACAAGTTGTGATTATTATTTTAACTTATAACTTACTATATATATTACTGGTCTGGCTGGTCTGGCTAAGAGAGCCGATGAGGAACAGCCCGGGCGGCCCCTCAGAGAAAGAGGACTAGATAGGGACCAAAGGAGACCAGACCTCGGGAGCAGACCAAAGGGGGCCAGAGAGGGCCAGAGAACCCTTAGAAAGATTTGCCTAGCATAACTTGCATTGCTACACAGTGAATCATAACAAAAGAGTATTCGATACAGTGAAATGCTCTAAGAAATATTTGTAGCACAGTGATTTAATCTGATAGGCACAGTGTTCGAATTGGTGTCGAGTCGACCCATTGGAAGTTCTAGGTCATGTGAGAAAGCTTTCGACGTAATGCTCCTCGCCTTCCGAAGGCCCAAGCCATATGATTACTTGATTTGTTGATTCATTTCTTCCTTGGATCCTTGATTCAAACAAAGATAGTGTGTTCAGAACCGGCTCCCAAACAGTTTTCGGTGCCACGCAGCATCGATAAAATGCCACAGATTTTCGTGAACTGGGTCTTGGTACCACCTGCTCTCTCTGGAACCCCTTAGATACACGTTCCTGGTGCATTCCGAGTCTCCCCAGCGATATTATAAGGCGCAGTAGCTGATCTTTTCGCCAGTCTGCTTTAGCCGCTCCATGTCGTGGGTGTGGATGGTGCAGGCAATGGCATTGTTGACCTTATCGGGCATCACCTGGATAGTCGGATAGTCGCCGGCGTGGCTAACCTTCTATATTTTTAAGCCATCGTGGGGCAGACAAGAGGGTTTCCTAGGCTGCGGCGACTCGTGAGGTACATAGATGAGTAGTCTGTGGAAAGACTCCCGCGGCGAGGTTGACCATGCGAGCGAAGAGGCCGAGGCTAACATGGGCACCACCACCGGCGGACTGGGCCCACGCATCGGCCGTAGAGACCGTCTTGAGATTAGTGTGAACTATGAGATCGAGTGAGGCAATATCTGGGAACATTGCCCTACTGACTGCCTAGGCACTCCAAGCGTGGTCTTGGACAGGGCGACCAGCAGTATGACACTATGTACTGGACCATGGTGCCGCACAAAAACGACCAGTTCTTTGCCGATGTTGGTAAGTCAATCTCCGTATACGAAGAGGTCTGAATGGGGGGGGGGTGAAAACGAGTGTATTTGCTATAGTTGTTGATGATGTCTGGCAGAAGGAACAGAAGGGAAACTATCGTCGTACGCTAAAGGGATTAGGCGTACACGCGTACGGTCTCTTCCAATTGCCGTCAGACCAAATTGGCCTGGCTAGCCATTTGGCTAGCTGGTTCCTTCTAGTGGCCGTATGCCTCTGGTCCAAGGCAGACTGGGCTATTGCTATAGCTATTAACCTATATTAGCAGTCTTTTGTATTGGCTTATAACCCCTCGTTGTATGCTTTAAAAGATTGATCTAAAACTTAAGCCGTAGGCAATCAATTACCTAAATAAGAAAGAAATAAGTAATAATCATATTATACAAAGGAAACACACTTGTTGCCTAGTTTATAAGCCTTTAAACAAAACCCTTTACTTATACTATTAACTTATTATTGTTAACTAAGCATTCTAGCGCTTTATTTAGTATAGCCTTTATTATAGCGTTGGCGGGGTTATTGTTGCCATTAACTTATTGTACCTTTGTAATCTTGCGCTATTTATATAATTAACGTAGAGCCATTATATTAATCATCAGCCTTTTTTCCCTAGTTATACTTAATTTAACTAAGCACTTATACAAAGAATACAAATCTGTACAAATAACCAAAGGCATCGTAAAAAGGCTAAGTCTATCAGTTATTAGGCAAAGCGTTGTTTTTATTAAGAGACTAATATTAAAAGCGTTAATAGTCCTATAAATCTCTAACGCTAAAGAGCTTTAAATAACTTTCTTATACTTAGTAAAACTTTAGTATACAAAGTTTCTTATTAATATAAATTAACCATTAGTATTAGTTTTATTTCTAATTGCTAGAATAAATCTAATTTAAGAGCTTAAATTTTTATTGCCGGCTAGAGAGCTATTAGCAAATGCAAAGAGCTTAGCTATCGCTAGATTAAAGGAAATATATCATAGCCTTTTTAATAAGTTACTAAGTTGCTACTATAGGCAATCGTTAAGCTTTATATAGTTACCTTTATCAAGGTTTTAAATCTAGGCAGCAATAAATAAGTTAAAAAAAGCCTTCAGCTAGCAAATTAAGGCAATATAGGCACTATAAGCGCATTGCTCTATATACCGTTAGGCTTGGTTAGCTGACTTGGGATCAATGGGAATAATCTTAGTGCTTTAACCCTTCTGCTTTAGGTCTAGCTTAGTCCCATTCATCGTTAACGTAGCGCTGTTGAAATCCAAAGCAGTACCAGGGAAAAGGAAGGTCTTGGCTTTGGCTTTAAACTAGGCCTTTTGCAACTTTTAATCTTCTAGTGCTAAAAAAGCTAACGTAGCCAAAATAAAGGTATTGTTAATTTGCATATTAACAAGGCTAAAAATCTTTAAAGGTTTATTGGTAATTAAAAAGCATAGATTATAAGTTAAGGTTAATATATTAAGCTTTTCCTAGTAGTGGCCCTAGTATATAGCAAACTAGTGGACGCCTGCTTCGGCAATGCTGTAAAATGGCTTAATCACTCTAATAATAATATTTCAAAGGTATTTAGTTTATAAAGCAGCCAAAATAGCAGCTAGTATAATACATATAAGTTTAGTCTATGACTATAGGTATGCTTGGGTAATATTGCGTAATAATAGTGTTATGCTGCCTTGCAACAGTGACGGGGCAAGGGCCAAAATCAACCGCTGGCTAGCACGTTAAATCGTAGGAGACTATATTAAAATAAACGCTTTCTCTTTGTCGTTATAGCCTTATATAACTAAGCGTAACTTCTCATAAAGCTTAATAATCTTGCCCTTGACTTCCTGTACTATATAGGCCTTAAAGATGCGGTAGCCATTATGCCTAGCCTTGCTATAGCGTTTAAAGCTAAAGACGCTACAGCTAACGAGGTTGTCTACCTTTTAGGCGTTAAACGCTTTAAACGGCTCGCCTAAGATTATTATAATGCTATTATTCCTTAATTTAATAGCAAAGTCATAGTCATTCTCTTTTTTCCTTGTTAGAAAGGCGCTAGCCAGCTTATTCTTCAAGCTGGAAGGTCGTCCCCTTTGCTTAGGCCTTATAGCAACTATAATTATATCGCCAACAACACTAATAACATTAGCAGCGTTATTAAAGGGCTAATAGTCTTTATTATTAGTTGCTAGGGAAAGAAAAGAAGCGTTAGTATTAGGGTTGCAATAAATAGTCGCTAGGGAAAAAGTTGAAACAAAGGTATTAGAGTCGCAATAATAGGGTTGGAGGACGGTTGATTTAAAGATAGCGGGCCTGTTAGGCATTTTAAGGGTAACATTATAACTGTTAACGGCTGCAATCTTATAAAGCTCCTGTTAGCTATCCTTCTCTTACTAAACTTATATCTTACTCTAAAGTAGAAGCTTAAGCATGTCTATAGTAAACGGTCTATTCTAAGTATTAAGGGCGCCTTTTACTTAGCGCTTAACTATTGCCTTGCATAATGCTTTTATAGCCTTTTATACCGCCTTGGCTCTTTTAATAATTAATAGCGATAGGGCTAAATTGGTTGTTATATAAGGGTATACGCTGAAAATAAAAAGGGTAAAAACAAGCTTATAGAGTCTAACAGTATCGTTAACAGCCTTAAAGGCCATTTATAGAATTGCTTTATTAGACGTTATATTATAAAGCTTATTATATAAAATATCAAAGGCTTGTTAGAGTAGAGCGTGGTACCGTTTTAGCTTGCTAATAAACTAATAGGCTTTAATGGAAACCTATTTATATATAATTCTTATTAGCCTAGCTTTTAATTTGAACTTTATAAAGGCAAAATTAGTGTTAGCGTTGTATATAATTACGTTAAGAGGTCCTTAATAAATATTAATTTATAATAAGCATAGGGCTTCCCAAGTGTCTTTAGCCGATAAAAATAAAAGGAAACGGCCGCTGTAAAAAGCTGTTGAAGAGTCTAGAATGTAAAAAACAGGGCAACTTTTAAGATATATAACGTCTGCGAAAATCTTATAATTAAACTTATAGTTGTCTTTTAAAGTAAACTTAAAGCGCTAGGGGGTGTTATTATACAATTAGCAATAGTGATAAAACTTTTTGATTAATTATAGTATATCTTTATCAATGTTATTATAACTAGCTTTTTTGAGCAGCTGGTAAAGTTGGTACGTCGCTGGGTAGCCAAAGCAACAATAAAAGCGTTGTAGCTCTGTTTTCATAAAGAAGACGCCTGCCTATTCCTCCTTACTTAGAAAAAACCATAAGTGGCCCTATTTGCATATAATAAAGATAGTTTTATTGTTATAAATAAGTTGGTTTATTAGATTATTAAATTAAACGCATAAGTGGTTTATATTTGCAAGGCAAAGTAAAAAGGGCATTAGAGCATCTAGCACATAAAAGTTAACATGCCTAATCAAAGTATTAATAATAATAGTTTTAATTAAGTTTATTATTAATCTCTTGCCAAATTTAATTAAGGCTTATCCCGCTGTTAACTTATTAAGCTTAATAAAAGAGTCCTCTTATTATAAAGCAAAAAATTGCTTTTTTTTAGCTATAGATATCTTTATAATACTTATATTAAATAGTATGCCTTGGAATTATAACTAGGTATAGCGGTTTTTGATAAGGAATTATATAGCGTTTATATTAGGGCTATTGGCAAAATAAACGTCATTGCCGGTAAGGCAGTATAGAAAGCCTTGGTTTGCAAGCTAAATAAAGGCTTTAGTCTTTTCCTTGTAATCTTTATTATTGTTATTAACCTTATCTTCCAGCTATATTTAGTCTGCTTTATTACTTTTATAACTTGCTAAATATGTTTTAAAGTTATTAGGGTTATTGCCGTTAAACTAGCAATCGGCAATAAACTAATTGCATAATCGGTCAGATTCCTTTTAAGAGTATTTTGTTAACTAATAACCTTCTTTGCCATATATATAGCACTTTTTCTTCTATAGCATACGCTGTTAAAAAGGGCAGTTATTATAGTGATTGCCACTATGGCCTTAAAAGCTGTTACATAAACGAAAGCCGCTATAAAGGCTGCTATAAAAGCCTTTACCTTTGCTATAGTTATTGCTATAACAGCGGTTTAAATAATATTAGTCATCTGCTTTGTTAGCAGTTAATTGCTATTATAGACTATAGGCAAAGTAGATTTTAATTAAAGAGCGTAGGTTGAAAAATAGCTTTTTATAAGTAACAGCGGGCTTAAAAAAAGCATATTTAAGTTTATATACTCTATAGCAAGCTTTAATTACTATAGTCTTAAGTGTTTATTTATTTATGTAATTTAATCCCAAAGCACATTAGCATAATTATAGCTTATTAAGCAAGATTTTAAAGACTTTATAAAGGTTTTTTCTATCGTTCTGCTGCCTAATCTTATTAAAGGTCGTTAAAGTCTAGTTTGTATAATAGTAAAGGTAATTGACTTTTGTGTTAAAATGCTATTTAATCTTAGTATAAGCTTTTATAAACGTATTAGAATGGGTAACGTAGCTCTTATAAAACTATTAAGCGCAGTTAGTTAAAATTCTTAAAAAAACGGCGTAAAACTAGCTAAGCTTAATTTAAATATGCTAGCAAAGACTAAAGAAGGTTTTAAGCTTATTATCTAGTAAGTTATATAGCTTGCCTATATACTTTTGATCTAGGCTATATATCTTTGTAAAGCTGGTTAAAGTCTAAATGTCAATGTAGTTATTTGGGTACTTAAGTAGAGGAAGGGTTTTGTATGAGTTGTACTGCTAGGGATTGTAACGGTGTATAAGTAGTTTTAATACTAGGAATAGGGTGTTGTATAGTATACATAGATAGTTAAGGGGCAATAATTGCAGTTTTATTATATAGTTTACTAAAACTAACGCAAAGGGGCTTTGTTTTAAAGGCAACCTTAAAGGGTTTTATTGCAAGTATAATTAAAAGAGCACTTTTAAAAGGTTTTATTATAGGCATTATATAGTTTATTATATATATAATAAGGATAACGGTTGCAAGGGGTTTTATTGCGGTTGTAATAAAGGCAATAGTAGCAAAGGGCTTTGTTGCAAGCTACTTTTTAAAGTTTTTTTAACTTGGGAGTATGCTAAGGGTTTTTTAATAGTTTATTATATGCCGTTTAGTTGTTTTTGCTGAGATTTCTCTTAATAGATTTAAGGCTTTTGCTAAGGCGCTTTTTTTTATTATAAAAGTTAAAAAAGTTTTAGTAGCAAAATGCCTTGCTGTCGTTTATAAGCGCGTAATCTTAGGTTAAGTTTTTAGTTTTAAAGCTTAATTAGGTTTTACTTAAAGAGTTTTTTATAAGCAGTAAAAGTTATTAAATATAATCTAATAAAAGCGTTATTTCGCCTAATATAAACTTTATTTTAATAAAAGATTTGCTTTAAATTGCAGTATAGGTTAAAGGGGATAGCGTTAAATATATTAGCAGTTTACTTATTAAAATCTTTATAAAAATAATAAAAAAGGTTATTATTGCATTACTTAAGATAAGTAGCAATTGCTCTAATAACTGTTATATATAGGTATATTTAACTAATGCCTAGCTATACCTTTTTATACTAAAGGCAAGCGTTAAGTAAAGGCTATATTGCCTAGGAGATTCTAGTTTCTGCTAAAAGGTTGCTTAACACTAAAATAGGCTGCTGGGCATTATAATCAGACACTAGGGTTCTTATCTCCTTAATTAAGGGGTTATTTAAACTGCTAAGATCAGCTATATTAGTTTAATTTAAGTTACTTAATTTAAAGGATAAAAATTCTTAGGATAAATATAGCATAGTAATAAGATGTAAAGGATAAAAAGCAAAGGGGAAATTAGATTGTTATATATATATGCATATGCTTAAAAATAAAGTGAAAATAAATAGGAAAAGGGTTAGAATGCAGTATAGGGTGCTTTAAGGTTGCTGATATATTTGTGTATATATGCGCTATTAGTGCCTTTGTTGCGTGGTAAAAATAAGAAAAATTGTAAGATCTTTATAAGGGCAAAAGCACTCAATAAAGAGGTCTGCTAGTTGGTCGCTTGCTATTATAACTTTGTAAAAGATCTTAGTGTTTTTATATAAAATTAATCATTTTTTCAAAAGTATAATATAGCACTAAATAAGCCGCCAACGTTTATAAAAAAGTTTTAAAGTTATTTATATATTATTTTGCATTATAAATATACTAAAAGGGTTGCTAGTAATAACTTTTGCTAAAGTTTTTTAGCTATCTTTAACAATTAAAGAAAACAGCCTCTTGCTAGTAATAACTTTTGCTAAAGTTTTTTTGCAAGCCATTTATTGTTTTTTGCTAAAAGCACAAAGTTTATCATCGTAAGTGGTATACTTCTTCTAAGGAACGTTGCGGCGGTTTTTAAAGCAAGATTTATTTCTTTTACCTTGCTGTCTATAGTTGACTATTTAACCACTAATTAGTATTAGTAAGTCAATCTCTGTATATAAAGAGGTCTAAATAGAGGGAGGTGAAAATGAGTGTATTTGCTATAGTTGTTGATGATGTCTGGCAAAAGAAACGGAAGGGAAACTATCGTTGTACGCCAAAGGGATTAGGCGTACACGCGTACGGTCCCTTCCAATTGCCGTCGGACCAAATCGGCCCGGCTAGCCATTTGGCCAGCTGGTTCCTTCTGGTGGCCGTATGCCTCCGGTCCGAGGCGGACCGGGCTATTGCTATAGCTATCAACCTACAGCCGACTTGTACACTGCGGTGGGTACCAACCATGCCAACATCCAGTTCATCGACAGGCACAATGTGCCAAGCTGTGTTCCAACATCACAAACTACCTAGGTAGGGAGAATTGCAGGTTGCAAGAGTGGGACATCGTGTATGAAGTTACCCTGCCACATTGATCTCCTGTCTTCCGTTTGCACATGAGTCCATGACTGACTGGCGCCTCTTCTAGCATTCTCGTGCCCCATGGCTACGATAAAAGCGACATCCTGAATCCCAAGGACACCGTTTCCAAAGCGCATGATCGACTCCAGAACCTGCCTGGCCAGCTGAAGAACGTCATCAGCCGGATGGGGGGCGGTCCCTTCGTCGGCAACGCAGATGACCTCGTCGATGCGCTGTCAATGCCCATCTTCATGGTAGCTGACGCTCTTGAGCTGATGGACGTAATCGTAGCGACAGCCGATGAGATTGATTGTGAGAAGCGAATGGCAATCATTCCGAGCTCGCCGTCCTTGGACCCAATGGGTCGCCACAAACGAAACCCGTGATCCTCTTTGAAGTGAGGGCGGAGTACTGTCCAATGCCTAGCTACCCGTGTAAATAACAACGCCGAAGGCATTCCCACGCGGACGTCCTCCAACTTCGGGTTCATCTCAAGGGCGGTCTGGACCATTTCATCGATTGGTCCGAGCATTACCAAGTCCATGAGCCTGAAGAAGTCCTTACGAGACATCTGCGGCGGAGACCAAGTGCCGGATGGCGCGACGTGCATATAGCGAAGGTTCGGCAGGGCCACGGGAATGTTCTTCAATATCGAGCGGAAGTCGTACCATCCCGAGAAGCGCTTGTCGTGGGAGAAATCCAGACCATTGTCTGACGAATAGGCCACCCGGCCCGGGTCGAAGAGAATCGCGGCCGATTTTATCAAGGCGAGATGCTCTGGTCGCAGAAGGGGCCGTTCCAGGTTCTGAAAGAGAGCAGCACCCGAGAAGATGAAGTGGTTTGTTCCGTAGAGCAATTCAACACCTTCTACGTATCTGCACCACGCGGAATGTCACCCTGCAGCCGCTCGGTTCCGCAAAACTGGCGCCGGCAAAGACTCACGCCTGGCGACAACTTCTCAACCACCCCAACGGACCCACGCGGCAATTCAGCGACTTCTCACCGGGCCACGTATCGCAGACTCGAGCCCCATCACCAGGAGCAAGCCTTTGGAAGCTTGGATACCTATCTTTCTTGGGTTCGAAAATAGTGAACTCACGTGTTCCCGGACGGGCTTGATGATAGAGGCATCCGTACCAACGCCAATCCCGGCTCGACCTCCTGCAGTATATTTAGGGCCTGCCTTCGCCGTGTCCCTCACGAGTACCCTCAACTTTCCTCCCCCGTTTTGGTTTCCTTTTCTACACACGATCCCCGATCCCCCTCTTCTCCGGTCTTGTTCAGGCAGCCATGTGCCGACCTCTCCACCCCATACCGGACACTCCTGCCCCTGGGCCGCCTATCCCCTCTCCTGGCCCTGGCATCCCGCCGCCGCCTTGCACTGCACAAGCTTGTGTGTGCGTTCTGCGCCGTGTGGTCTCGGGCCATCGAAGATGGTTCACGTCGATCGCCCAGTCTGCTCGGATCTCCGTCGTCCTCCCTCGTGCACTCGCCGCACCACGGGCCCTCTCTGCTGCCCTCCCCCCCCCCCTTTCTGATGTCCTCTGTCGACGCCACCTCTGCACGACCGACCTGGTCAGGCCTCGTGTCTTTTAGGACACCCCGCTTCGCATCCTTCTGGGACGTCTTCCCACTCCCACGTCGGCCTGCTGTTCCTACCCGCCCTCGCCGACCAATGGTGAACACGTCGTCGCAGGCACTGGTAGCCTCAGGGCATTGGTTCGAGGGACGTCTTGCCCTGCATGGGTCGGTCCAGACCTCTTCGTCAAACGCGACCCGCACGCCGCGTCGGTTTTGGTCGGGCCGATTCGCAACGCCACTGAGACATCAGCTTTCTAGATATGTGATTTTGCGTGGTGCGGGTACCCAGAACGTGCGGGTACCCAGAACGTGCGGGTGTCCGGGATGTAGGTACACTACGGTACTGACATGGTCGCGAACTTGAAGCCAGTACGATGAATTTGGGGCAGATCATTCTGTGTCTTCTGCTGAGGTTATAAGACCAACAAAGCTCAAGTCGAGCACGCCAGCGGGTCTTAGTCTCTTGAAGATAGCATATTGCCATTGCTTGTTCCGTTGCTCTTCCCAAATTTCGCCTTGTATGGCCCGAATCACGCGCCAAGATCAATACTCATCCTCCTCGCTCTCCTCACTATCCTCGTCGTCTTCGTCCTCGTCGTCGTCGTCGTCCATCTCCATGGTCGAAGCATATTTGTGCAGTATCCTCATCCTCTCCCCCATAGGCAGTAGAACACCCGAGAGTTGTTCCTCGCCGCTCCGGCGCCGCGACCGGTCGTAGAGGGCCAGTAGCCTCTGAGCATCCATACGCCTCGCTGCTGACAGGCCTTGGTACACGGCACCACTGTCTCCCACAATCCGCTTCTTATCCCAGAACACCCAGGCCCGCGCGCGGAGGGGGGCCTGGTCTACCTCACTGCGGATGTAGTCGTCAATCCCGCCTGGACGGCCCAGTTGGACCCAGCTGTAATTGGGGTCGCGCGGGTCGTCATCATGGCCACCGCCATCATTCATGCCGCCGTTCCCGTTCTGGTTGCCCCACTCGGCCTGTTGAAGGCTGCCGCTATTGCTGTCCGGGTCGGGGAAAGGAATGGAATGGATTGCCTCGGGTAAGAAGGGCCGGAGGCCTGGCGAATTGTCAAGAATCAACCTCCGGCGTTCATCACCATCCGCATTAACCAGGGTATGTATGAAGTCTATCCCTAGAGATACTATAAAACTGATATAGCGGGGACAGTACTCCTTGTTGATAGAGCTGAGTAAATCCAGACCGTAGAGTTCCAGGTTATCTAATCGTTCCCAAGGCATACCGTCTCCTCCGGCTTGGTCGGTCTCGATGTTATACGGGATGTTCTCAGAATTTGGAGATAGAGGCGATGATTGTCGCTCTTGGTAAACAGCAGAGTCCTCGTCCCGGCAGCCAGAGACTGTAGAACGATGCCTAGGCTCCTCAGAGCCGACAGTGGTACCAACTCCTAGCAGCGGCGAGGTTGAACGGCGGCGGCATTCAGGGCCCAGTGAGTTGAATGCCGCCAGGCCAAGATGCGCCTTTGCCGTAGTCAATACCTCCTCAACGAATTGGTCCTCCAGTCGATCCACAAATCCGCCAACAACAGTGGAAAAGTAGTGGTGGACGCAGGCGAGCTCCTCGACCTCGAAGGGGCGTAGCCTCAAGAGGAAGATATCGCGCTGCGCTGCTGCGTTGGGAGTGTTTCGTGGCCGGAAGACTCTACAGTAGAGTTCGAACCGGAAGAAAGCCCTCAGCAGCCGTCCTCGTTCTCCCGGGGACAAGTGTAGGACCGCGCGGTCTCGAGCGGTCACCTTGTCGGCATCAGCGTCGCCTGCGCTCAGCGCGCGCAGTGCACGTGTCGCATAGTCCTCGGCAAATCTCATGGCGTGCACATAGAGGCTCCGCAACCGGGTGAAGCTGGGGTCGTCCTCGGGGAAAGGGCTGACGGTGCGGCTGAAATAATCGTCGAGAAATGTTGGCAACGGCGGAGGGAGCACCTGCCGCCGCCCGGGTGGGAGACGCAGGCCGAGCGCGTGCAACTGTAGAATGGCCAAGGCCGATGGTAAGGCCACAGGACAGATTGCATTCTTCAGAACCGCAGGTAGCACGTGCTGTCGGTACGATTCGAAGGTCCTGAGACTGGAGGGGGATGCCGCGATGAGCGCGTGGAGGTCGACCAGGGAGTCCAGGCTCTGTTGGATGAGCAGTGATAGCTCGGGAGACAGTTGCTCCAGCATGTTGCCTGGTTAGTGGCTGGAATTTGTGTGAATGGTGAGGCACGACTTGCTGGTGTTGGGAAGAGCCGCGGACTATAAGTTGCCAGGCATGTTATATCCACATTTGGGATGCTGCGACTGGCTCGGGCCGCTTGCGGCTGTGACTCCCCTGATCACCTACCCCGCACAACAACAACTACTTCCTTCCAGTTGCGCATCCTGTTTGTCTACCTCGCTATTTTTATTTCTTGTTATCTCTTCTCTTTGCGAAAACCTCGCTTATGACAGCATATAGTGTTTGTCTGATACTCGCCGCTGAGGATTTAGTCCTTCTTTATGTTTCGATTCTTACAGAGCCGATATGCGCGACCCGGATTCCTGGGGTGAGGAACTGGGCTTCCGTCACTACCTACGTAACTAGGTACCTACCCTGGGAGGTACTCCGGTCGCTCTCCACACCAGTAAGCGCCTTGGGTCCGTCCCTGCATTGGCTTGTAGCCTGTCCCTTCGTATATCTGTTGGTGTCAGGTGGCTCCGACTCTGCTTCATCTCAAAGAAATGGTCGCTGTTGGAGGTGGCGAAGCTGCTGCCTCAAAGTCGCACTGCATGTGTCACGACGTGACTAAAAGCTGACCTGAACTGCGCCGCACAAGTGACCATTCAGAGGCTGCTGAATTCCTCTGAACAAGGCTGGTCCGGCCGGCCGGCTATTGGTCACGGTTTGAGCTATGCTCTAGGGTGGGCGGCGGCTAAGTTAACTTCTGGGGAAATCGTTCATGCTCGTCGGGCGGATTGAGCCCACTATCGCCCTACCCAACCCCCCGGCCCCTCAATGTAAGGATCTGATTGCCTGGGTTGGTTGGCCGTTGGATTCGACCAGGTTCATCAAGGTTTGCTGATGGTGGGCGGCTAATGTGTGAAATCTGCAGCCTCCAGCTTCGCCTCAATGCTGCAAAATGAGCGTCCTGAAACGTTGAACGCTGCTGGGATTCGCCAGGTGATATGCGGCCTCGAACGAGGCCTCCTTTGATAGACGACTATTCGCAGCCGCGACTCCGAGAATTGCAAGAATACCCTAATTATAATGGCATTAAGTGAGGTCGTAATAGAGGATTATCCTGTGGGCGATTCTATAAAGATGAGAGCAATCTTTCCGAGTAATCATACACTGTGTTTCCATAGTACCTCGGAAGGGAATAGAAATACGTTCAAAACTCAACACTCTTGATAATTAAATCTCACTTGCTTGAGAGCTTTTGCTCCCAGAAAAGTTTATACCTTGGTGGCATTCTGGAATCCTCCGACGACTATGGGCAACTCTCACTCAGCTCCGAAGATGTCCAAAAGAGAGAAAAGGCGGTATAGTAAAAAGAGAAGAGAAGAATATCCACATAGGTGGCAGAATCCGCACATGCCATCAACAGCGTCACGACGAGATTACGATAGATATAAGCAGCATACGTCCGAAGCCAATGCGTCTACGGCGGCCTACCAACAAGCATGGAGGACACACGCTGGTCACGAAAACGTTGACATCAACACCTTGTCACGAAGACAACATGGTAGTCTCGCGCCGCCGGCGGCTCAAGCATCCATGGATACAGCCACGTAAGTCAAGACGCGAGATGAGAGGCGGAATCGACGTGAGTGTGGATTCGAGGCAGCACTCTCTAATTTCACAACGTGCAGAAATGCCCGAGCTCGACATGAATTCCTGAAAGACCATCCATATGCATATCGGAACGCGAAGTCCAGGACTCAACATGAACATTTAACGGATGATGCCATCGCGGATGCCCGATATTACCGCCAGAGATATGACAGGCATTGCAATGGATCCTCGTCGAAGTAGTGTAGAGGGGTACAACGTGTGTTGAGCGGGTATCTTCGCATACATGTACTGTTTGGTGTAATATTCTGTATCAACGAGTTCCTGCGAAGGTATGAGGCCTTTGATAGCAAACTGAAATAATAGTTTTCTCTTGTTTGATCAAGAGGGGATGTATTGAAGACCTTCGGTGATGCCCATGTATCAAATCACCTACCTAGGTATTTAGTATGGAGGTTGGCCTACTGTTTCGCGAGTCCAAAATTTTGCCGCCGACCACAGGCCGCAAGCAACCGCTGCGATTGGCAACATTGACAACGTGTCGTCTCTGCATACCAGAGTTTTAATAATGAGATCTTTGCAATGTTCCCTTACCGAAAGGAGAAGATGCGATAGTGGAAGAAATGTAATGTGAATACGCCTGGGTTGAAGCGTGGATCGCGCTTCCCGATGGACCCCGTACAACGACGGGGGTTTTTCTCCGCGGGGCGGGCGAGGCTGTAAGCCAGATATCATCGTCTGTCCGTGACTCGGCCCGTCGGTACGAAATTGAACCCTGCCAGCAAAGCTACCCTTTGCCCCAGCTCGAGGCAGGCTGGGTGAGTCGATTTGTCTGGTTCTGGTCGATTCGGCTTGATGAGCCCGCCCCGAGGACTGTAATGCAGGCAGGCGTACAACTCCATGCCGCTGCATACCTAGGTAAGGCCGAGGCTCGCAATTACACAACCCGTCATCCGTGGTCGAGCTAGGGACGTTAGTTTGAGCTAGATGCTCTTACTATGCACGTATCAGGACATGCGTAGGTCAGATTCGTGGTTCTCGAGACGGCGTTAGTTAGCTAGCCTTGCATGATCAGAGCCAACAAGAATTCGATTCCTATGCTTATCAGATACATTCCCTGTGCCCATTACTATATATCTTAGATAATATTCTAAACTTGATTAATTAACTAGAGCTATATATTTCTTTATTAAATATACTATTTTCTATATAAGAGGCATTTTTCTTAATTTTATTAATAAGTATTTTGCTATAAAAAGCATTATTTTTAAGAATTTTAAGAGTTTTAGAGTTAAGAATAAGCTTATCTTTACTTTTTACTATTTTCCTTAATAAAAGAAAAGAATTCTAAAAAAGAAATACTACTAAAATTAGTAATCTTAGTTTTATAGTTATATAGTTTTAAGTTTCTTAAAATGAATTTATTTAATAGCGCATATAAAGAAAGAATTTAATAAGCACAGAAATTAAAAGCTTGCTAGATTAGAGCGAGGCTGTAATAAGAGAACGACGTGGCTATAGCATACCTGCATTTAAAAAATATAATAAGAAAAAAGAAAAATAAAAGGCCCTTCCTTGCTTGTTTAACGCGGCCTAAATAACTAGGTAATTGTACTAAAGCTAACGTTTTTCTTGCATTTAAACTTACCCTAAACCTTGTTTATACTTATTCTAAACTTATTCTTATACCTAAATTTCTTCTTTTTAATCTAAGACTTTCTTATAGTGTGTGTCCACGATAGTTAGCCCTCTGTTCCACTTTAAACCTTACGATAGATAGGGTTAGTAAAGCAGTTAGAAGGGTAGTTAATTAGAAAAAAAAAAAATCTATCTAGTATATAACGCGGTCTTTATAGGCGGCATTCACTAACGTAAATGCCCGCTAATCCCAATATAAAAATTAAGTCCCTGTAGGCTTAGCCTTCTAGGCCGCCGCAGACTAGATACACAACCACTCCTTTTTCCAAATACGACCATCCCAGTCGCTGTTCATTCATTTACAATACATTTTATTTAGCTCATTCTAAGCCTTTATTTCTATTGTCCACATGCCTCGTTATTTACGTACCTTATCGTTTACCGCTACCTAATTATTCTTTTTAAAGGAAAGCGTTTCGTTTCTACCTATTACTACTAGCTATTACTAGCAGCACTAAGGGTAGCAAGGCTACTATAATCATAAGAGTAGCAGAACTACTATAGCTATAAAAGTAGTAAAACTACCCAACAGCTATTTGTTGCCTTAAGCTTAATAACCCAAGCCTAATTTAGCATTAGCGGCTAGCCTTACGCAGTCTTATTCTAACATAGTTTTGCTAGCATACTAAAAACTTTAAATAAAGTAGCTTGTAATAATCACTGCTGGGTCCTATGGGTTCCTAGAGTGCTAAAGGGTTTATATTAGCAAAGACGGTTAAAAGAGTATACTAATCGTAGTATAAAGACACTATTATTTTATAGCTAGCAAATAATCACTAGTAATAAAGCTATTTAAAAGTAAAGACTTAAATTAAAAACTAAAGAGCTATAAAAAAATACTATCTATATGCTAATAACTATATCCTTATATCTTATAGCTTTTATACCATCTTTAGTATTAAATAACTTAGATAGCAACATATTTAATATATTTATAAATAGCTTAAATAATAATAT